>JAQIXP010005757.1:0-10155 GCA_034700285.1 Proteroiulus fuscus
TATGTGGACACTTGAGGACATTTCATGTACCCCCTCCCCCCCCTAAAGTGTCCTCGGGGTTTATGGATGATCCCTTACTTACTAACAGAATAAGTAAACATTTTGTACCTGAATTCTAGTGAGTGCCTTTTGCCGCAAGACTGCAGCTGCAGACTGATGTTCAGTTTCCTCACTATCTTCACTTTCATCTGAATCCGATTCGCTCTCGGAATCATCTTCGTCGTCATCGTCGTCGCTCGAATCGTCATTTTCCGAAGAGGAAGCGACAGAAATGGACTTATTCATATTATCATTGGAATCGATTGATTTCGCCATTTTGCTCCGGTCTTCTTTTATGCAAATTTCCACTTTCTTATCATCCTCTACATCTGATTCACCGTCCGAACCGCTAGAGGCATCCCAAGCATCCTTAACGTTGTCAACCTCCTCGTCTACTTCATCCTCCTCGTTCTCATCTACTTCGGATTCCTTTCCTCGAACATCCTAACATGAATATATATTAACTGTATGTTTAAGCAGTTAACAATGCCGTAAACTACTAATTTCAGAAACAGTATATGAACCTTTTCAATTAAACTATCGTCCTCATTTATTTTCTTATCAGCATCTGTTGTTGGGCTTGTGGGTTCTACCCCTTCTTTTATTCCTTGAGCATTTTCTAGCATTAAGGAAGATTATATAATTTGCAATCCATGACATAACTTGATCCAAAACAGAAACGTCCATTTTCAATTTCACAACAGAAACTACGGGGGATTAGCCCAATTTGTTTACAAAGTATATGTGAAGGGAGAACATAAAAATCTTACTCAGAATAATTACATTCTAAAAATTACCTTGTTGATTTTTCTTGTTCTTGTTGGGTCTAACTCTTGTTCCTAACCTCGGTAATTTTTCTCGTTTTTCTCCTATGCTGGGCACATCAAACCCTTTTCATAAGACATAAAATAATGAGTAATTGAGGATATCATTTACCATTACATATACACACAAAACAGTGAAGAGGAGGCATCAAATAGTAAAATATATATTTTTATAAAAATTAAAAATGCCCACCGTGAGCTTTCAAGGCTTCTAACGTGGCTGCAGCTCTCGCTTTCTGTTGTTTTTGTGTTTTTGTTAGAAGTTTTCCTTCGGCTTTAAGGCGCTCCTTGCGTTCCTTTTCTTTTAATTTCCTCCTTTCCTTCTTTTCTTTTTCTAATTGGATCTAAATTAATAAAAGCATTTAAAATATAGTACAACTTTATGCTATTAACGAATTTGAGCGAGTTTAAAAATGACCTTTTCCAGACGTAACCTCTCTGCTTCCTCGGCAGCTTTCATCTTGGCTTCTTCTTCGAGTCTTTGCCTTTCCTCCTCTTCTTTTATCTTTTTTAAAGCTTCTTGCATAAGCAGCAACTAGAAACGTAAAGAGCATACTGAATTATGAGAACTGAAATTTAAGCAGTTTAAATGCAAGTGAGTATTTGTGTTGAAAACAAATCATGCTCCTTCTTTACCTGTTTTTTCCCCGGACGCTTCTTATCTTTATCTTCCTTTTCTGGAAGTTGTTTTTTCTTTTTCTTGTCTTTCTTCTTCTTCTTCATATCGTCCTCTTCTAGCTCATCTTCATCATCCTCAGACTTGCCGTCGACCTGTGTTTTGGCTTCAACATTTTCTCCTGGGATACCTTCCAGATCTTGAGAATGCAAGATGTTTACATCCTGTTCAACTGATTTCTGTTGTTTCGTCTTTTGTTGCGCATTCAAAGCTAATTTCTTTTGTCTTTCCCTTTCCTTTTTCTCTTTCTTTTTCTGTGCGGCTGTTTTCACCGTTCCACCATCTTCGACCCCTTCGTCGTCGACCACTTTCTCATCATTGTCCTGCAGGTAATATAACATTAGTAACAGTAGATGGACATAATCAACATCTGTTAAAAGCACAAAAAAAAATCAATTTTCGGACCTTATCAACTTCTGCCTGTTCAGTCACGTCGACCGCTGCTTTCTTCTTTTTCTTCTTTTTCTTTTTTTCTTCAATTTCCCCGACCTCTGCCGACATTTCATTCTGATGACCAGCATCCTCCTTTCTCTTGTCATCAGGTTGGCTATCGCTTTTCATGGGTTTTTCTCCTTTATATTCCAACTCTAATTCTGCCAGCATTTTATCAATTTCATCTTCATCCTCCTGCTTCTTCTTCTTACTTTTTTTGCTTCCTTTCTCGTCCTTTTTATTTGATTTTTGCAATTCCCTTCCAGTTTCATTGTTTTCAGACTGCTTTTGTAGTTTACCTCCTTTTAAATTTTCGTTGGATAATCCCGGCCTTTCTTTAACCCTAGAGTCGTCGTCATCATCACTACCAGCATCCACGTCCATTTCATCCGGCTCTTCCACGTCCAACAGTTCGAACACGGACTGATGTTTTCGTTTCGACGTTTCGTTCAAATTGAGTTCCTCGGCATCAGAGTCCATTTCGAGCATTTTGGATTTTCCCTTTTTTTCTTTTTTTGATTTGCTAGCGGCAATATTAACATTGCCGTCATCTTCATCATCAAAATTGGTGGAGCTTTGTTTGGATTTTGCAGCAATGTTATTGATGTCATCTTCATCATCATCGCTATCAAATTTCTTGCTTTTCTAATGGAGAATAAAATTAATTTAAAAATAGCGAACATTTTTGAGAGAGCACTATGCAATGCAACCAAGGAAAAATTTACCTTCTTTTTGGGGGCCTTTTTTACATTTTCTTTACCATGGGGAACTTGCCCATCTTTATGTGAATCAAAACTTTCTATTTCCGCCTCCTCCTTCCTATTTTCAAAAAAATTAAAACCTATGTTTTAGCCAACAACGTTTTTATTTTACACAAACTCCATACATGAGCAATTTTTTTTCCGTCCTGATTTTACAATTTTTTGTCCTAATATTGCCTTGATGTTTATTAATATATTTAATTGCAGGCTACAAGATGCAAATATTAAAGTTAAATTTTTAAGACTTAGCATAGGCCTAAAATGTAATGTTTAACTACATTTTTCTTGCATAACGTTTGCCATTTAATGTAGAAAAATACGCATTTCCTCATTACCCAGAATCAGGTGCTTTCTTTCGGCTTTTCTTATCCATTTTCGACTTGGAATCTTCGGCATGATCGGCTTCACTTTTAGAATCGAATTCCAAATTTTCATCCCTGGAAAAAGAATTAGCATTTATCGTATTATGGAATCAATATATTTCAAAGTGTTACAGAAATTATTTTGTAGTAGGCCTACGACCAGAGTCCCAAAATCCCCAAATGTGGTTGTAAGAAGTCATATAGTTTAACACTAAACAGAAAATTGGCCATGTAAGGAGTACAAAAAGAAAATGTACACGTGTCACATTAGTATCGTTTCTTGCCTGTCTTGAAAGCTTAATGCAAAATCAATATGCCTTACTAGCGTACATTGCAAATATTAGCCCATAAGTAAGGAAGTATACAAAAATTAATAGTTATTAGCAAAAGCATCATCATGGGCGAATGCCAAAGATCACTAAAGCTAGGTGGGCATCGAGAATCATGATTTGGGAAAATATTTTAGGGAAAGTCCAGAGTTAGGCATCAATATCTAGGCAATATAACACAATATTTAATCATTAGATGATCCGATTGGGGGATTGAGGGGGGGGGGGATAAATTGCTTTCATTCCTTCATGCTAAACAGCCTCCCTAGCCAAAAACTTTGCTGGGGGATGTGGGAGGGGAGGGAGTAAACTGTTTTATCAAGAATTTTTCATGTAGGGGGAGGGTCAGTGACAAACGTCAGTATCAACTCATACACTATAATTGCTGAAATTGTCAATAGTTCATAATTATTAATTGAAGTTTAAATTAGAGATGATGATTGTATAAGTTTACAATGAAGTGAGGGTATTTCTCCTGATGATAGGAATCACCCCCTACACCGTAGGCCTTAGGCCTATATGACATATCTCTGGCAAAAATGGCACTGCAATTTATTCCATTACACTTTCAACTTCAGGTCTAATCGATCTTTACACTAGCCTGTACAGCATATGCCGAGTTATCCATGGTCAAGAAAATGAAACAGTAGGCCTACATGCATGTAGGTACATCCCAGCAAGTGCATGTGTAGGCCTACTATTCTGGATGCAAAGTTGGTACCGACACTACAATCCTTATAGTGCCAGGGAAATCATTTTCACTTATGTTAACAAAATTCAAAGGCTTGAATTTAGAATTAGAAAATAGAATTGTATTTCAAGTAGGCCGAAATGGTGGGAAGTCATAAATTGGTCTTTAAAATATCTCAAATAATAAAATGCTGAACTGTTTCATGATCCATTCTTTCTCATCTCTATTAAAGCTATCAAGAGTAGACAGTTTTGGACCCATAAGTACTAGGCCTATGCAGCTTTTTGTGCCTCCCACTAGCAAGGGGGTCAAAATCTATTGACTAAATACAGCTAGGACTCACAATTAACCCCGATATATGCATTTGATAGGCCTACTTTTTCGCTAAACAATGTTCATTGAATTGGGGAGTTGGGGAAATTGGTGGAGGTGGTGGTGGTGGAATTTTACGAGATATTCAAATGAGGCGATCTTAAACGCTCAACTGCAGACAGCGTGTAGTGCAAAATCTGTAGGCCTTGAGGAAATAAAAGAAGGAAGAAGAGCAAGAGGAGATAGTAAGGAGGGAAGGAATGCAGTCGTGACCGACATTTAGCGGTACTGCCCCGGCATTCGCCCGGAGGGACTACGGAAAACAACGAAAACCACAGTCAAAGCAGCTGACCTTGGGAAGAGAAACCCAGATCTCCCGAGTGCCAGGCGGTAGTGCTAACCACTCAGCCAACCTAGCTCGATGGGGCAATTTCTATTTATCAAGTCATTACTTCTGGAATGGATTGAAAATGACAGCTCTAAGACATTGAAAAAAAACCAATACTAGTTAGTATACAGAGCTAGCAAAAAGGCAACCAGGTTTCTGTCACACTTTCAGCAGGGTAGGAGTTAGGTGTCAGATGACAGCAGTTTGAAGATGATAGTTGGGGGGGGGGGGGGTATGAAAGACACAAAGTTCTACATCATCCTTCTTTTTGAGCAGTGGGAGCAAAAGTGCTCATTTTTGCCCTGCTCAAAAGTCTGCTCCACCTTTACCACGTTTGGTTAACTGTTATGTCATTGACTATGCACTGCCCACATCACCCTGGTCGCTCTTGGACTAGAATGACGTTACGTTTGCCCTAGAAGATATTTGCACTGCGGTCGTGGCCAAGCTTTTGGCAGTACTGCCCCGGCATTTGCCTCTAGGCCCAAAGGCCTAGCAGGAAGAACCATGATTAAGGAAGCAACCCTTGGGAATGAAACCCAGGTCTTCCAAATGTGAGGCTGGAATGTTACCACTATATCACATTGGCTCAATATAACGGGAGCAATTGGATGGGCAGTTGGAGCAATGTATATGGCAGCTTCCATTGCTAAATTTCAAGCTCAATAGAAAGTGATTGTGTAAACTGAGAGCAAAAGTTTTGTTAATATTTTGAGAGCATGACGTCAAGTCTGTATTGGATCACCAAAATACTAGCCTACTCAATAAATTAATCTGCTGATAGGGTTATACACAGGACACACTTGACCAAGAACCTAGTTTTGAAAATGAACATTCATGAACCACATTTGAATTTTCTCAATTCAATGCAATTCAACTCTCGTCAGTACCCTACAATCAGCATATCATGATGCCATTTGGTAGGAGAAATTATCCAATTATCAGGAGGAGACTCCCACGACAGAAGTGACTTAATCATCATTGTTAAATTGAATGCCTAACAATTTTTATCTAGTTTTATGAAGATTACTTCATTGTCTTATGGAACGCAATGAAAAGGACCAATAATAAGCATCTGTTCTAGCATGAATTTCCTTCAGAGGATTGGAGTGAACATGCTTACCTCTTAATTACCTCTTAAAACATCTGAAATTAAATTTAAATTATTAGGCAGATTCAACCGCTCGAATAAACCTAAGCTTAAATCATCCCTTCGAGACTGCAATGTCAATGATTCCCAGTTTAGAGAATGAAGCATCTCGGTCATACTATCAGTCCCTAGGTAATCATCTTATGAAATTAGCAGCTCTATACGTTGGATCATTTCAATGGACTGCATATTGGTTATTTTGTTTGGATTCTAAACTGACGCACAGTATCTAAGAGGGGCGGTACTTTCTTTAACTACAGAAGGGCAATTCTCATGGAAGCACTAACTTGTAAGCCGCAGTTGAATCCAGGCGCGCAGCGAAGGAGGACTGTGGGGGAAGTTGGTGGCTTCAAATATAACTCTCCTTCTCCCCATGACCAACATTTCGCCCAGGATTGCCCTGTATTTTTAAAAAAATCCCCAACCGCTTGGGATTTCCACCTCCCCCCCCCCCCACATCGTTTGTAAATCCTGGCTGAGCCCCTGCATGACTGAATCCAAATTGGTGCATTGCATATAGGCATAGGTGCATTTAGGGGGGCCTTGGGGGCCCGGGCCCCCCCTTAAGATCTATAATACATGGCAAAATTCCACCAGGCCCCCCACCCTGCTTTGAAAAAATCCCTAGGGCGGCCCCCCCCCCTTAACAGCAGGTCTAAATGCGCCTATGCATATAGGCAAGCAAAGTTGGAAAATTTGTGAAAAATTGTGAGCATATGCAATGCTGGTGACGTTACAGCATGAATCTTGATTCGATCTTGATCTCGCATTTTGGAAACTCGGTTCGTTTACAACGAGCGATTTCCCTGTATACATGGTTTTGGAAGTGTTTGCCTTAGTTAATAAATACCTAACAAATATATGCCATAGCGAGTAGCCAAATGACAATTTTCTCATCAGAACTTTGAAGATAAATGTAATAAGACGAATTTTGCCCCTCACCCTCGACCTCGATCATGAAATTAATGCCATTTGACTGTAGTTAATTTGGTTACTTCTAAATATAGGTTCCACTATCCCAAGATTAACCCAGAATGATTATCCACGTTGTTATACATAACCATGGCCAACCTTCAAGTTAAAAAAAAATCAGCATGCATGTTGGAAAGGAGAACTTACGCTTCTTCCTCTTTGCTGCCTTTTCTCGATTTCTTGGGCTTCACCATATCGAGTCATAAAAGACGTTATATGAAATGAAATTTCAATACTATCTGACGAAATATATCAAAAATATGGAAACAAACTCGATGCAAATTCTTGCGCAAAACACGAAAACACTTTTGATGATGATCATTATCACACGACGCCCTCTGAGGCAGGCAACAAAAAACAACCATCAGAACGTCGGGCGCCAATTTTCAAATGTTGTTTTCTTACATGTTTTGTTCCAAAATGGGGCTTAAGTGTTCACGCAAAATACTTTTGGTTTGCTAGAATATACACGTGCATTTAGTCCCATTTCGGAGCAAAATTTTGTGGAAAGAATGCAGCTTTAGAATTCATTGGTTAACTGCCCATAGCCTTTTAATATAAATACAAAAGTACAGCCATGCATGCAAGAACAAAGCCTAATATATATAGTCTACGATTTGGTAAAAAAACATGAATATCATTTGCACACAATAAACGTCACTTCATTTGCACAACCAAAATTTTCTTTTGGTGTGTGCAAGATTGGGACACGGAGCACTCTATTCATTTGTTTCCTAACAAGGCTACACGAAAAAAAAAAATTGCAAGTTGAGAGGAATTAAGGTGTGTTAATGGTCTTCTTTCCTCCCCAAATTTCGAAATTACTCCACTGGTACGTATCCCAGTATATGTCCAATGACCAACAACACGAGCATAATTTCAATCAATTTATAAATTGTTTTTCTGGCAATGCAAGCTCATAAGTAGCAAAATACAATTAATCAATTAGCTAACTAAATAATTAAAACCTTTAAAGACATTTTCTAAGTAAATGCTTCAATTCAACTCAAAACTTTACGCTCAGCACGTCACATGATGCCATTTTAAAGGACTGGGGGTTATCCCACATCAAGAAGATCTTCCCACATCAGTAGACTTTTTCTTACTTCAGAGAGTCCTGCTTCTTAGCTAGTTCTTTAAACAATGGACCAATCGTCTTAAAAATAGTTCAAAATTGTTAGGAATTCAATTAAACAATGATGTTTAACTCACTAACCCCCTTCCCCAATGGCAACACGATTATTTTGTACGCTGATCGTAGGTTACTTAGTTGAATTAAATTGAGCATCATTGTTAAATTGAATTCCTATTAATTTTGAACTTTTAAGGAAGATTATTCTATTGTCTTAAGTATTCGGGCACTGAGATTATTTTCTGACTAGGACACATGCATTTCTAATCTAATTACATATATAGGGCTTGTATGCAAGAATGTCATTTTACAAACGAATGGAATTACATCCTATTTTGCGATTTATTTCAGCCAAAACAATGGAATAACACATTGCCTTTTCTGGTGGAATGTTTGCAAATGCATCTTCTTCTTGTACAGCTTCTGAAATCAAAATGTTCCCTTAATTTACACATAGCTTTCAATATATAGACATGATGATATTAATAAATACCAATTTCTCTATCAGCAGATGAATTCCTTTTTTGTCGCCCTCTACGTTTTCTTGGAAGTATGTCTGTATTACTGTCCTTTTCTACCTTGGGCTTCGTGTTTGTAATAGTTGGCCTAATGGACCTTTGAGGCCTAGATGACTTGTGAACCTACAATTTAAATTCTTGAGACACAAATTCAAGTCATACAGCAATGATGACCGAGACGTACTTCACTTGTAAAATACTAATCATACCTTGGTGAGTGTGTGCATACTTTCCCTGTTGACACGAACTTGTCTCAACCGCTCGGTCCTTCGCTGTCTGACAGCATTTACGGCGCCTGGATTGTTTGAGAAAAAAATGCTCTAGTAAATTGCAATAATTTTGCTTATTTTGGCTGAATTTTATCAGACCATGACGTTTTGAGACTTGGCTTTATGTGGAATTTAACCTTTGAATAGTAATGTAGGGCACAAATAGTGAATGTTTTCAATAAATAGCACGAGAAGTTCCTTAAATTTTGAATTGTGCCACAATAATGCTAAAGTGCCGAACTTTACAAATTTTTTAAAAAAAACTAAAATTCAATATGGCCAAATATATCGTATATAACCCTCGTCAATTTTATGCCATCATTTTTATTCAATCATTTGTCACCTTTGTATAACATATATTATCCAGATACTTCCGAAGTACATTAAACACTACGTACGTTTTACCATATCGGTACTATTCTAGAAGAGGGGTACCAAGGGTCGTTCACAAAAACCGAACCTAACCTGGGGCTTCGCCCCTGGACCCCAAATCTAACCGGGGACTTTGCCCCCTACCCACTTTAGCCCCCAGCCCTCGAACCTAACCTGACCTAACCAACCTAGCCTAATCTTACACAATAACAGATTTTTGTGGACGACCCTTGGTACCCCTCTTCTAGGATAGCTCCACCATATATGGTTTTACATGGTATAGCTACCCATTCAATTTTTTTTTGGTAAAGCCACTGGTTAGTAGATGCCAACACAGCAATATTCATTAAACAGTTTAAAACCATATTTTCCAATAGTTAAATTGTAAGTTTCGTTTGCATTAATATATCAAGAACATTTATTAATCTTTGGGTTAATTATAATTTAGCTACCTGAAGAAGTATCACTAGAAGTACCAATTCCCGGTTTACGTCCTTGGAAATATATATGTCCACAAGGGCAAGCCTTGCAGGCTACAGGAACCTATTCAAAAGTAACAATATCAGTCTACATTTTTGAGACTGATATAAAAATGAGACTGATATAAAAATAATTACCTGCTGCTCACATTTTGGACATTGTTTGGCCACCATTTTTAAAGAATCCAGTTTTAGTGCTACCATCTACCGAGCAGAATGCTTAGTAGAGAGTATACAGGGTGGAGCATTAATGCATATTGGTCCAGTACAAGTGAAAGGAAATCCAACGTTGAATATAGCTAGTTATCTAGATCGATAATCTGGGTATGCAATGATTAAAGTCAATTCTGACATGAAGTTACTCCCTTTTACTGCAATTCAATTCAATTCAACTCAGTACCCTACAGGCAGCAAATGAATGCCATATGGTAGGGGGGTGATCCCACTAT
>JAQIXP010005758.1:0-10155 GCA_034700285.1 Proteroiulus fuscus
TAATTTGTACCGGTAATTAACATGGAGATTCCCATAGGAGCATGCATTTTGTTGATAGTGTGGACAGCCCCCTTAACTATCATATTATACCGGTAATTCTAAATTGGAAGTTCCGTAGTAATTAAGATTCTACTTAGTTTGGGTTTTGGTTTTTTATTATATATTATGTAATTAGTGTTATAAGCAAATCATTATAATTTACTTGCTATATCAGGGTTCCTACTAATTTTTACCAGTTCTTTTCCCTGACTTTCCCTGACCAATTTTCCAAAATTATCCTGACTAAATTCCAAAAAAATGGCAAAGAAATACAAGAGGAGTAGGCCTACCATTAAATCTAGGTAATTTAATAAGTACTGGCATGTGGATGTAAATGCATATATATACTAGCATTTTTCACATTTTTCACAATTAGTCTACCATTCTTTAGATTTCTTTCGTTTTAATTTTTTTGTTCAGCTATTTCCCTGACTTTTCACAAGTTTTTTCTAAATTCCCTGACCACTTCCCATTTCCCTGACTTTCCAGGTGAGTGGGAACCCTGTATATGCACTTACGGTGGTTCATACATGCCTCACTTGGACCGAAAATCCATTCCTGGATGATCGAGCTACTCTGGTTGAGAGAGGTCTAAACCAATTTACACATACCCGGTATACATTTTGGCAGGGAAATCCAATTATCATGCAAAACCCAGCTACTTTACAAAAGTGCGTGTTACCGAAAAGCTGTTCTGGTGAATTTTTAAGGAAATAGCCTCAATAATTATAAAATAAATTTCTAGTTCATACCTTAATTAGTAAGGACTGGTCTTCGACGCCCGTGGTATGCTGGCACTGGGTTCCTTACCAAACAAAGGTGCCTTGACGTTGAGGCCCTTTGGTGGTACACTGGAACCAATTTTTTTTATATCTGAACAGTGATATGGCCCTAAGTGGCTGGCATGCTGAGATAGCGCACTCATGGGTCTCAAAGCAGCGCTTCAATTGGTCCAGTACGGGATTCCCAGGACGAGGAACTGTCGCTTGAAGATACCACGTGACGTCACATTGTCCACTATACATCTTCAATCCTTATAGTCAACTGAAAAATTCAACATTCAGAAAATTAATGTAAAAAAAGGACTATTTTAATAAAAAAATTCCCTATTTTAACAAAACGAAATATTTTAAATGTTAGCAATAACTGATATATTATCATAATAGTGGATACGAGAATATTGGATACATGTAAGTACACTGGATACAATAATCAGGGTGTCTGGCCAAATCCAGTAACGAATTTCCATGACGTTTCCAGGTTTTTCAGACAAATTTTCAAAAATTTCCAGACCAAACGAAAGTGATTTTAACTCATTTTTACAGACGTATTCAATTAAAACTGCAATATTTGGCAACTACCCTGGGCGGCACCCAAAAATCCATTTTTCCCCCACGACCCAAACATATTTGTCATGGCCTGCAGGCGAAAATCTGAAGAGTAACAAAAAAATTACAGAAAATGGCGCTGCCGGCGAATTTGTTGCTCAAAAAAACTCAAAATGGGCTAAAAAAATCACCAATAGTGCCTAATTTTCCATTTTAGTTAGATTTTATTTCGATTTTCCAGACACAGATTAAATTTCCCTGACATTTCCAGGTTTTCCAGACGGCCAGACACCCTGAATAATGTATCATTTTCCGAATTTTTTCTACATTTCTTTCTACAAATTTTCTGCATTCTAGCAATGCAGAAAAACAGCAGAAAGAATGCTGAACGGTTGTAGAAAAATCTGCAGAAAAAATGCACATTTTTAACACATCAAAGTTACACAAATCATAAACTTTCAGAAATGCAGACTTCAAATATAGGCCTACAGTTATTCTGCAAAATAAAGGTATAAATTACCTGTAGAAAAAATGGATTTTTCTACAAAGGGTTTTCCTGGGATCATAGGGCACTAGATGACCCCACTAATGACCCCCTCTTTTAAAAAGCTAGAGCCACTTGGATACGAGTACATTGGCTACTAAAGATATAATATACTGGACAATGTGTACTGGATTCATTTTCAGTTTGAAAAATTTCGATTTTTTTTTTCTGTAAAAAATATATGTAAAGCATTTTCTTCAAAATTTTTTGAGGAAACAGAGTCAAATGCTAAGGTTTAGACCAAATTCCCTCTGGATAATTATTACCTTTGGCCCGTAGTAAGCAAACCAGGACAAGAAAAACGTCAAGCTTAACGAATATACAGTAGAATCTTTGGAATGTTGGAACGTAAAAAATTTTTTTTACAAATTAAAATATAAAACAAGGCGTATCCAGTTAGTCTGGAATTCTAGGCACGTAATAACGGTACCTTATGATGACTAATTCATTGATTAGGCTTAATCACGTCAAGGTTAACAAGTGGCACTCATAAATTTCGATAAAAATCGTTGTGGCAAAGGGTTAAAAATTGAAACCTTTTATCCTGTTTCTTTTCTAGGTTCTCAATTTTCAGTGTATTGACATAAGATTGTAGACGAGATAAGAACAGAACCAGTAATAAGACAAGTAAAAATTCGATAAATTTCTCAAAATTGAGGTATTTTTAAACCACATTGTCAATGTTGTACTTGTGTGACAAGAGGTCATTAAGGTCTAGTTTTGCTCGAAAATGTTAATCATATTTGTTTTCATGTTTGGAATATTTTCAAAAATCAAGTGAGAAACTCAAAACTGAACAAGTGAAATTTTGGGGGAAAAAAAAGTGTTAAAAGAATGGTCAGCTGAATTTACTGTGTCATGGCAGTATATTTAAAAATTCAAAAATAAAAATGTACTTACAAGATCAAACCATGTTTTCCACTTACTATTTTTTTTTTTTTTGTAAAATTTAAGTAAAATGAATTAATTACAGAATCAACAACCAACTGGCATTGTTTGCACGTAAATAAAATGACAAAAATGCATCGATAAAAATTCTACAAACATCTGAACATAGTTCATCATTAGGATAATGATAATATATGAATTTTTTTTTTATGAAAAATACTGGAATATTATGTATATATTTTTTAAATTCAAGAATATAACTATTTTTTTAAAAAAAGAAATGTAGGACTGTTCCAGGAATTTTTTCTAAAAATATACGAATATTAATGGAATTTTAGGACTGTTCCAGGAATTTTTTTTAAAATATACGAATATTAATGGAATTTTAGGACTGTTCCTGGAATTTTTTCTAAAAATATACGAATATTAATGGAATTTTAGGACTGTTCCAGGAATTTTTTCATAAAAATATAAGAATATTAATGGCATTTTAGGATTGTTCCAGGAATTTTTTCTAAAATATACGAATATTAATGGAATTTTTCTTATCCAAAAATACAGGAATATTAAAGGAATTTTTTTTCCATAAATACCAGAATATAATTTATACCGTTATAATCCCAATTTTATTTTTAAGTATAAAGAAATCAATCTATTAAAAATATTGTAATATTAAAGAAATATTTTTTTCCAAAATACAGGCATACAATTTTTAATTTATTTTTTTTTTAAAAAGGGAGAAATTTTACAGGAATTTCATCTAAAAATATACAAATATTAAAGGATTTTTTTACAAAAACAAAGGAATATTATAGGATTTTTTTTATTTTACAAAAATTAATATCTATATAGGCCTAATTTCATTTTTTTTCAAATATACAAACATATTTAAGGAATTTTTTAATTGGAATGTTAAAAAAATTTTCTTCCATAATGTTATATAATTGTTTTCCCCATATATCCCAAAAATGAAGGAATATTATAAAAATATTTTCCGAAAAAGGTAAGAATTATAGGTTTATAGGAATTTTTTCTAAAAATATTGAAATATTACAGGAATTTTTTCCCATGAATACCAGAATATAATATGTACCGTTATAATCTCAATTTCATTTTTAAGTATAAAGGAATCAATCTTCTAAAAATAAAGGAATATTTTTTTCCAAAATACAGGAATATTTTATTTAAATTATTTTTTTTCTTTCTAAAAAGCGGAAATTTTACAGGAGTTTTCATCTAAAATATACGAATATCAAAGGATTTTTTCCCAAAAACACAGAAATATTAAAGGATTTTTTTTTTTTTACAAAAATTAGTATCTATATAATCTTTTTTTAAATATACAAAAATATTGAAGGAATTTTTTTAATTGGAATGTTAAAAGAATTTTCTTTCATAATGTTATATAATAAAAATTTCCCCAAATTTTCCAAAAATGAAGGAATATTACAAAAATATTTTCCAAAAACGGTAAGAATTACAGGTTTAGGAATTTCTTTTCTAAAAATATTGAAATATTATAGGAATTTCTCTCAAAAAGCCAGGAATATTGCAAGAATTTCTATCAAAAATACAAGAATACTCGGTACTGTATAAAATACCTAATCCACCCCCCCATAAATAAGGAATGTTACAGAAATTTCTTCAAAAATGTAAGAATTTTAAAGAATTTTTTTTTCTAAAGTAAGGAATATTTTTTTCAAAAATTGGGAATTTTATAAGAATTTTTTTCCCAAAAATACAACTTTTACAGGCCCCATATAACTTTAGTTTTCCAAATATACTGTAGAGAAATATTACAGTTCAAAGATTTTTTACCCCAAAAATACAGGAATATTATACAATTTTTTTCAAAAACCACAGGAAATATAAACCTATGGGAACTTTGTACTAAAAATAATGAAATATTATATTAATTTCTCCAAAAATGCACATGAATATGACAGGAATTTCTTCAAAAATAAGAGGAATTTAAAACAAACTTTTCCAAATACAGGAATATTATAGAGAATTTTTTTCTCCAAGATCTTGCATACTATTTACTGAAAATTTGGTATAATTTTAAATAGGGGTAGTTTGATATTCACGTTTAAAATTGCCTCTCTTTATTTGCAGTATTGGGAAAAATTTCTAAGAAAGCTATTGGGAGAAGCGCCATTTCAAAATGCAATATTTTTGGCGCTAAAGCTTAAAAGTAAATAAGCCCTAACAAATCACTAGTCTAAAAATCTTTTTATTAAACAACATCATTTCTTAAAAATTCCCCAATTATGTTTTCATAAAGTTTCCAAATTCTTAAGTGAGCAACAAACGAAATAACGTCATCGTGGTGAATTTTTGATGGTAGATGGCGCGGTTTTTCAGCTTTTGGAACGTTAGTCACGTGAGCACGTTCTGTTTGAGCACGTGCAAAATTGAGCACGTAATCTAGGCGAGTGAAATCAGCGTGCTCAATTGGATTGAAACCAGAAACAGCCACCAACTAGGCTTAACATAAATGAGCAAATTCTGATTGGAAAAATTCTACCGCCATGCGCCGCGCCGCTTCTTGCCATGTGTGCAGACTTTACATAAAGAAACTGGGTTACTTTTAAAATTTTACAGAACTTACATTTAAAGCAAGACTTTATAAGAACAAACTATGATACAAACTAATATCACGTTCCCTGCTTTATGCCACTAGATGGCGGCACTTGCCTGTCAAAATATCTCGATTTTAAATTATCAGCAAGCAATTCGGGTTAGCTTAATCATGATATTTTTAATTTAGGCCCAATAAAATAAATAAATAAATTAAATAATTATTTTGACCATAAAATAGATTTTACAACCGAATTTATAGTTTCATAACAGCTTCATTTTTAGCAAATTAGTATAACTTTCATATATTTTAATATTTTGGCCAAAATTTAGATTTTTTTCACCAGATTTTTCATGAATGATGAAATTTTAAAATTTGTCATACACCCCTTCCCCCCAGGGACAAACTTAGAAGTGACGTCAAGCAATCGAGTGGGTTGAAAATTGTTGGGTGGGGAGGACCTAACCCCCCTACCCCCCCAAACCGTCCCTCCATGGATCTAAACCTGCTGGATTTCTGCACCTTATTGTGAGACTTTTTAGACAAATCCCAAAATCCCCCAAGTGGCTCTAAACTACTTCAGCAGCCATTCAAAAGTACCCAAATGTATCACCCGAGGGCGCCCCGTTTACGTTTATGAAAATATGAGGTTGATTACAGTTGACTATATTATAGTACATCTAAGATGACATAATTAATCACAAGCTAGAAAAATACGTTCTGTCAAGTGCATTTAGTGTCTTTTGTATTTCCAAGGAAGTTATGGGGGACAAGAGAAGGAGGGGGGAAGTAATATAAGACCCCCCCACTCTTGCCAAGCATGGCAAGTAACCCTATACTATTTTCTAATTGCAATTTGCATGCCTATATGAGCTCATTTGCAATTAAGTGGATCGATCAGCCCTCGTTTATTTGCATTTGTCAGATATTAATCATAAAAAACTATGCTTTAAAAATGTCGAAATTTCTTTTCAGTCTTATCTGCAGATTATTGTTACCTCATCTATTTTAAGTAATTAATTATTTCACTACATCAAATCAATGCTAATAAAAAAAAAATCCAATAAAGAATTCATCATCTTAGTTTGTCTCCATGTGGGGGCGCTTTCCTTTATTCAACAATTTAGTTTAGGAAACTAATTATTGCAAAAACATTGATGTGATCGGTGCTTTGCAAGTTTTTTCAACACTCTTATATCGATGGCTTCATTCACAAGTAGCGAATATCCATCGATAGACCTATTTTTTTGGTGACTAGGGACTGGTCAATAGCAAGTGGCGGCGCATGGCGGTTGAATTTTTCCCAAATAAATTGCTCATTTTTGTTACTTGGTGAGCTGTTCCTGTTTTTTAAATCCAATTGAGCACTTACAAGTATAGCCTTAAACTACTATTAGAAACCAATAGGTTTCTACCACGGCATACTGCGCCACCTGGCGGGAATTATTCGTCATCCCAAATTGTTCTTAAAACTGTCACCAGGGGTATACGATTACCCTGCTACCTATAGGACTACATACCAACTAAAGAAAAAAGAACTTGATTGTGAACTTTAGTTAAGTGAGCATCATGAAACCAGATAACCTGCATGACTGTTCACTGGAGTAACTAATCTATTAGAACGATAACTGTTCAACCAAAGTGTGAACTGATCCCAACAGAAAGAATATCCTGATTTCAGTTAGCAATGTCATCAACACTTAACAGGACTATTTAGGCTGTTCAACCAAAGTGTGAACTGGAGAAATTTGATGAAAGAAGTCTGATTACAAACGTTATCCCTCACAAACCAAGATTATCCAAAACTTCCAATATAATCCAATACTCATACAGGAATAACTAATCTATAAGAATGATATCTGTTCAACTAAAGTGTGAACAGGACCAACCAGAAAGAACTTGATTTCTATTGCCTATGCCAATCCCATGATCACAATCATAGTCTATTACAATCCAATATCATTATAATCAAGTAACCATGCAGGAGTAACTAATCTATAAGAATTATAACTGTTCAACCAAAGTGTGAACTGGACCAATCAGAAAGAATAGTCTGGTTACAGTTAACTACGTCATCATCACAAACCAAGATTATCTACATGGTCCATTACATGACTACAATGCAATAACGAGCCAGGAGTAACTAATCCATAAGAAGAATACCACTCATGGGCCGCTATTTTCCAGTCCATTATTTTCTCAAACAAGGATTGCAGATCCCCTTTTGAGACTTCAATAAAAGATTCACATTGCTACAAGTGGCCCCAAAAAACCGTCAGAATCAATACAGTATATCCAGCAAACGGCATATTGCATGCCAAATAAAATCACAATAAATGCATTGATTAATATTTGAAAATGGAAGGAGGGGATTTCAAAACTGCACTTTCTAAAATTGGAAATCGAAATTAGATGATAACATTTGGGGGAAAAAAAATCAATAGTTGAACATTCATTTTACTTTTAACTAAAAGATTCTTCCGAATCTAAAAGTTCCCCTGGCGTCCACCAGTCCGGCTATTCGAATATAACACCAAACATGGCGGCTCAACGACCTTTCTCACTATATCGATCCTGAATTAAGCCTACTTCTATTGTTTTTAAGCAGTACTTTTCTGCCCTGATTAATTGAAATGATTAAGTGCTCACCGTCGACATCATTTGCCTCCAAAAGAGGAAAAGATTAACTGAAATTTTCCTAATTAGACATTCAAACTCCAGGCTGAAATCCTTCGCCAAAACGTAACGGCGCTTCTTAATTTTGCTTTTAAATTTGAAAAAAGTCGTTGCAATATGCCCATTAGCCATGCTGGAATTCTTCTAATTGATGCACTTGTAAATGAGTGACACTGAAATTAGCCTTAGACAATTTTAAGATTGCATTACTTTCTAAAGGAAAGCGCCATCTATGATGACTAGCTTGCACCTGCAGTTTAAACCTTACTAAAATGGCCGAAATTGGGCTTTTTTTTTCTCGATAATTGGTGGATTATGCCAATACTTTTGAAGAACGGTGGGGGGAAAGGTATTTTTAACAGAATTATTAAGTACAGACAAATCTGCAGGTTCCTATGCTCAAGTTTTGCAGAAAGAATAGTTTCTGAAAACTTCTAGAATTCGCAAGTGTAATTCGTTTAATTCTTCTAAAATTTGGTTGAAGTTTTGCAGATTTTCATCAAATTCTTTGGAGGAAATTTTGCATAAAAAAAAATTCTTTTCAAATTGTACGAACCATCAAGGTTCACTGTAGTATGGAAAATTAGGCATGTTCCAACATTATGACCATGTATCCATTTGGTTACATAAGTCTGAAGCTGAAGCGGTTTTGCGTTTTGGTGAGCAGGATCACAATGCAAGTAAACAAAAAAGGTTACCCACTTGTAATCTACCTGAATAGTTAAGAGTACTAAATAAGATCACAGAAAAACAGAGAACATTGCATTCGTGTTTTCACGGTTGGGTTATAACCTTTGATGTAGTTAAAGACCTACTTGTAAACTGGATCACAAACGCGCATGATCCGATCACAAAGACAAAAAACACCTATTATATAGGTTAGGATTCGTCCGCTACTGAAATCCAAACTTATCATTATGTTTCCTATAGGTTAGTATTTTGGTAGCAGACGAATCCTAACCCACAAATCGATGGCTTAATTCACAAGAAGCGAATACGCCAAAAGTTGCTTTTGAGATAATAAGAGTTTTCACGGAAAAAAAAGGTATAACTTGGAAATAAACAATGTTAAAAGGCTGAAATTTGGTGAACAGATAAAACAATATATATACATTATATAGGAAATGTGCTAATTTTTGTTAAATAATTAAATTAGTAAATCAATTAAGTAATTTGTGAAATAAAAGGCTTAAAAATGCAAATTCGCCAGTTTGACTTTGATAAAGTTTGCATGAAAGCGAAATTAAGTTTGAAGTAGCGCATGTGCACATTCATTAGTTTGTCTATTAAATAAAAAGAATGCAAAAAAAAAAAAAAATAAAAAAATCCAGGTCTCGAGAACAAGGTATCATTCCTAAAAGTTACAAGTAGTGAATGGTAATTCACTACTTGTAACTTTTAGGAATGATACCTTGTTGGATATTCGCTACTGTTCACTTCTGCAACTTTAACAAGTATTAGTTAAATTAATTTCTGTAACTTTAGGTTAATTAGGGACACTTCCAGGATCACAATGGTTCCCTCATCTCATTTTTGACAAATTGGCTCATTCGCTACTTCAGAATTAAGCCATCGATTTGTTCTATGACACTAAAGTTTACGAACCAAATATATTTATTTGGGATTGGGCAAAAGGCTTATAGCATTATTTGTTATCATTTGTAAGCAGCCCATTTCAAAGACTTTATTGATTGATTGAAAACTATAATACTTTGTATGCGATTACTCTGTGATGGTTAAGGTCGAGTTCCTTATCAAACCTAGCAAAATTGAAATTTGCATATTCTTCCTTTTTGCTACAGACTTTTTAAGGCAGAAAATCGATCCATTTGCCTGAATGAGAAATATTTTCAGGTTGATTGAGCAGTACAAACAAGATGCAATCCAACGGAAATGATTTTTGAATAATGGAATTTGCATTGGTTTTAGCAGAATCAATGTTAGGAACCCGAGTAATCAAGATTAAGTATACAGCTCTATACTGGTTAGGATTTCATGCGATGTAGTAGAATAGGTTTTTACCTTAAGGGGGCTGTCCACACTTTTAAAAAATGCATGCTCCTATGGGAATCTCCATGTTAACTAATGGTACATATTAA
>JAQIXP010005759.1:0-10155 GCA_034700285.1 Proteroiulus fuscus
GATAGAGTTAAGAACTACTTGTAAACTGAATAACTACAGCGTATGACAAGGTAATAACGCTAAAACACGCCTAGTGTATAACAATGTTTTGTGACATAGCGTGGTCGCACTGTAACTGTTAAGCTTTTTTTGAGACGTTTCCGTCTCCTCAAGCATATGCCTCTTTATTGCAATAAGTTTTCTGATTAAAGTTGCAAAAATGCAAACAAATAGACAAAATTCCGCAATCCCACCCATTCCGAACTTTGAATCCTGACTTCTGATTGGTTAAGAGAGAACTTATTTAGTTTGTAATTCAGATAGTAATCAGATTGTATTTTTTATGAAATGAATTGATATTTATATCCACCCTACTTGTAACGTGCACTGAAAGGTATGACCCCTGCCCCAGGGTTAAAATAAGTATTTAAATGCTGCAGCTAGTTTAGATACCTTTCGAGGTCGAATTTAATTAGTGTCTAAATATTTTTTTGAATTTCCCCTGCCCAAATTGGTTATCGAAAGCTTAGTCTAAAATTTGGGGAACGTAAGTTACCTGGTAATTGGCCCAGATATGAGAAGCAATCTCCCCTAGACTCTGGCAGTGCGGGCTAATGTAAATGTAATTTTGAATTTTCAAGAAGTCAACAAAGGATAGGTTTTGCTTTAATTGTGCCACCAAGTCCGGGAGTAATTGGATTACTCGCAGAATAGTCCAGAAAACCAAGTTCTGAGTAGGCGGGCGTCAGACAGCGCGCACACAAGAACAGACAGGTGAGGGCTTCCTGAGCTTAACAGCACCATGTGCTTACAGCTCGCTGAAAATGGGAGCCACTAACCAAAAGATGTGCATGTATTCTACTGTCGAAAGCTCACTTATTTCATCAATTAAACAGTGTCTACATAATCCCTGTTTTAAAAATTGACACCTTACAAAAGGGTTCAAGCTTGGTTCAAAAAAGGCAAATGAGGAAAATACTTGCCTTCATCTATACATCTACATAAAAACAAAAGTCCAGAAGTTATCGTGCGCCCAAGGTGCGGAATGCAATCTATTAAAACGAATGTCAATGTATTATAGAACGTAATAATTTTGTAATGTGTTATGATAAGGATTTTAAATTAAACTCTTTCAACCGTACCTGAGTATTCACTTTTGACATTCAATACGGCGCTGCCAATGGACACCGAAGTCAGTTTTACAGCAGAAGTTATCAGTTTGAAACGTTTAAATACACTCGTGAAATAAGCATAATTTAACCATGGTTATAAAGCACATATATTAATTTGTTACTCAAACTATAAGCACGCTATTAATAATACCTTATACTAACTGAATTTTTCGATCATCAACGACAACGTTTCGAATATTCCGGAAGCTAAAGAAATAGAAATGCTAAGACCATTAACGGGAGCGCCGTCTAAACTTAAGACGCTTTTTATCCCATGCTGTCTGCTAATGTTTTAAAAATGTCGGCTACTTGTTTGAAAAGTGTTTATACAGGTAAAAATAAGTATAAATGCTTTTACCTATGAATTTACTGTCTGAATTATTTTTAGAATTTAAAATATTATATCATGTTTGAATATTCATCTTCAATAGTAAATCATGGATTAAGGCATATAAAAGGATATTTGGTCAGCGGTGGCCGTCCCAACCAAAATGTGATTCCTCGGTTTTGGTCTAAGCTTGGACTAGTCTCTAATGGACTTTGCTTCAGTACAACACCAATTAATTATTTTTTTACGCAAACTATAAGTTATGCTGCAAGAAAGGGCACGAGAGAGAAGGCAAGAAAAAAACAAAAGCAAATTAAATTGAGGGCAGCAGCAAAACAGTTGCAGCCAGATGTAAAAAAGGTGTTTACAAAGTAAGCAATATGACACCCACGAAACTTTTCGGGGAACCTCTATTTGGACCAGTTTCTGAAAAGTGCCGAATGTAACCAATGTTATGTACGTATTCTTCCTAGAGTTCACGCTATTCAAGCTCACGAACGTATTAACATGTTTCACTCGACGAGAGAACCGGTCGACAATGTATGGATGATGGCTCACAACAAACGAAAGATATTCCCAATAGTAGAGGCAATTGAAATGCATCGAGAGTTACATCATCCAACGATGCTAAATCTGCCACACGCACCCTTGTATTTAATGCTCGAGTTTGACATGAGCATGGAAAAGAAGGTTGAAACCTTTTTCCTGTCACCACAAATAGGTCGATATGGAGAATCGTGACGACAATTTTTAAAAAAGGTTTTCTCGCGCAGAACAGATATCTGGATGTATTTTCGGGAGTAGTGGCCAATCCATATTTTTTTGACGATGGAAAAGTTAGGACCATCATGGCATTATGCAAGGTACATATTGCAACTTATGGTGGTGCATTTCGATGTTTTAAAATTGATTGACCTAAGAAATATCAATTACTTTACGTGATTTTCAACAGACCGAGAAGGGTCAAAACGACGCATTATTAGCTGGTGCTGACGTAGCAGGCGGCGCGCAGCTCATCAAAAAGATTCAGCAAGGCGAAGTCATCGTCAGCAACTACAACCACATCGTCGCACATGCAGACATAATTTCCGATTTGCCGGTCATCCGTGGGATTTTGAAAAAACGTTATCCTTCTACGGCCAAAGGTGTTTTCTCCTCTTTACATTATCATCGTGAAATACTCGTACTTGCGCCGTGCTTAGTATCTCAATCCAAAATACTTAAAATAAAACAGGTGCTTTGGGAATTGACATGCATGTCTTAGTCGAACGATTTAAAAAGGGAATAGAGTATGCTGTGGAAAAAGACAACGTTCATCACGACTTTGGTTTTTCAGAAGTTCCAGTTGGCCCTGTGAGTATTCTAGCGAGAGTTAATTCGATATAGCTTTTCCATAAAAGCATTCCAAAATAATAATAAAAAAAAACATTTCATATGTATCATTTAGCTAAGCATGCCATTAGAGCAGTTGGAGGCCAACATTGGTTCAGTGATTCAAGCTGTGTGCATCCATCGTCCTATTCGCCTCGGTAAAGCCAATTAACGAGGCACCCGTAGACTATTGAAGCGATGCACCCACACTGAAATTTTTTCATTCTCTTTATCTTCAGGTCCCTTTGTCACCGTTGCCGTACTTCGAAGTCCACCGACGAGGGAAATATTTGCCATTGATATTTCCAATTATACACCTAATTACAAAATTGAGCAAAAGGATGAAGATGACGACGAAGCAGAGGATGTGTTAGCCAAAAAACAATAAACTGTTGAAAGGCCAGCTTGAAGGGTTCAAATGAACTTTGACCATATTTATGTACCAGCCAGAATTTTAGCTAATAAAATCAATCTAATGAATGGATATTTGCAAGTTTCTGCCTAAATTTTGTTATATGTTGATACCTTAAAAAGGTCATTAACTTATTATTTGTCTATGAAAAATACTTTTGCAAATAGGAAATTACCTCGACTCTTATATGGCTATTCAAAAATTGTACCAAATAATGCACAGATAATTTGTAAAAATCGGTTTAAAATCCAAAATTTGCACGTAAATATTTTCCAGTTAATTATTACAGGCAATCAGCACCAACAGTTGTCAATACTCTAGGTTAATTATCATTAGCACAAATCACTCACATGATCATTACTAACCCAGGGCAAAAACTTTCATCTTTGTTGATGACAATGACGCCTAACTTTTTATTAATCAACCAGTTTGAAACTTCATTTGAGATTTGTAACGTTGGTTAAACAATATTATTTTAATAACAATACAATAACTAAAAATCCATCCTTACATTTCGTGTAGTCAGCTTATGGATCGGTAGAAGTACACCGGTATAAAACCACACAATTTGTGAAAAAAGTAATTCACGATTAACAAACTTTTGAATTTCACAAAGCTATGGTAAACACTTATAAATGCTTTCAAAAAGGGGAAAGATGGGGGGGAGGAAATGTGGGTCTAAAAAAAATTGAGTATACCTACATTGTGTCGAGACTGCTTAGGATTTGAAAAAAATTAAACAATCCATTTTTGAAGTTATGGCACAGGCAAAGTTGTCTTTACGTGAAGGTAAGACCGGCTTCTTGGTACGTCTGAAATATCTTATTGATGGAATTGACGTAGGCGGCGGTACGAAGATCGAGACCCAAGTTATATTCCATGGCTGTACGCATGATGGCCTTCGACGAGAAAACGATCCAAATTAAGAGCGGAGCAAATTATCAAAAAAAATGACATAGGTTACCACTCACCCTGGCTGATCTTTCCATTGAATAATCCAAACCGGAATGCACGATGTCCTTCTCAGAAGCACCCTACATCACAAAAATGAAATTTAATTTTGACATAAAGCACTTGCCATCCCAAGTTAGAAACAAAAATGATAATGCGGTCGAATTAACAATTCAAGTGAGAATTTATGGAAATGGATGATTACCATTTTTTCCTACTTTAAATAAGAATCGAATTATAATCTAATAATGACATGCGAATAACATTCATCTCCCAAACCTTTAAGAGGCATTGAAGTAATGTGCTTAAGATTATGTGTAAGCATGTGCAAATAAATAAAATTATGAATCGCAGGCATGCATAAATAAGAGTAATGAGAAGATATGTGTGGTCCAATCTTAAAACCATGGCTCATACGTTTATGTCATCTGTTAACAGCAATCATTAATAACGGGGCACTTCATTTAACCTTATACAAGGTGGCTTATGCTTGTTGAAAATGTCCTATATTTTTTATTTTACTTCACTTAATACAAATTTTAAAAGCAAGTAATATCCTAGTTTTCTCCCGTTCTATGAACGGACGTCTTAAAAGGAAACTACGAGCGTATATCGCTTCAGGAAACTACTGTAGGACATACGCCGTTAGTTAAACCCAAAATCAGTGTCTAAATTCGGCTTGAATGAGTGCTGTATTATTAATGAAAAACGAATGCCACGTATCATCCTAGATGGACCAGAAAGACCCAAACAATCAGATATTTGGTGATTGGTGCAATAGAAATGTAAAGTGTAGGACACTTTCTGAAAAGACTTGGAACTTAACTCAGGAATTCGGCAAATTAATCAACATGACAAAGAGGAAAATCACCTTAAAAAGGCTTCAAATTCGTTCAAAAGGAAATTATTATGCACATTTGAAGTAAATTAAATTTGATAAATTTTTAAATTTGGGATACTCATTTAATACTGTCCTAAATAAATTTTGAATGTTCAGCAATCCGCTCCCCTGCTTATACGTTCAAATATTAACAGGAAAATTAGTTAAATGAGATTCTTTGGTATTATGATACCATAGTTCTTGCAATTTTGAACCCTCCTTAATGGGGTTTTTAAGATGAAAATTCTATTTCGGCACTCCTGTTGCTCAATCATAGGCGCATTTAGACCTGCTGTTAGGGAAGGGGGGGAGGGAGGGGGGGGGGGGGGCCCGGTGGAATTTTACAATGTATTTTAGATCTCAAGGCGGGGGGGGCGCCCGGAGGAATTTTACCATGTAGTTCAGAGCTCAAGGGGGGGGGGGCCGGGCCCCCCCTAAATGCGCCTATGTGCTCAATGGCCAACAATTGAGGGAATTATTTTAAAATGCATTAAGATTGTTTGGCATAGGCTACTACGGGTCGAATGAAGCCATAGGTTTAAAGTTGGATGCACAAAATTAGCGAGTAAAGCGGGGCTATGGGTACCGTGCATGCTAAAAGAATTGAGATTGCATGTTGTCTTATGCAAATGTCAACTTACAGAGATTCTTTTTGTAAAAGCCTCACTGGGTGAAACTGGGATTTTACCACCTTGTTTACCAAACCGTCTTTCTAAGGACTCTTGAACGCTTTCTGTTGAGCAATTTAATAAATAATATAACATAAGAAATGGGTCAATTGGAGAGATAACAGCGAATGTGGTGCAAGTGGAAATAGCCTTAAAGATTAGAAAAGCTAACACCAGAAGAAAAAGAACAAAAAAAAACAACCACCCAAACAGCATAAATAAAAATGGCAGAGAGGTTTCACAGTGGTGCATCCTAAAGAATCAAAGTTTGGGAGATGATTTTATAGTTTGTGCAGAAACCATTTATAGTGCCATTCGTCAGGCATTATCGAAAAGTGCATCGATGGCCTGAAAAGTTTGAGGGCGACTTACGGCAATCCTCTTTTGAAAAGCTTCGCTGGGCGTTACAGGAATTTTCCCACCTTGGCGTCCGAACCTTCTCTCTAACGATTCTTGAACGCTTTCTAATAAAAAAGGGGATAAAGAGAATATGCATTATAGGATCTCCAGCTCAGCTACGGTTCCTTAGCGCTAAAGAAAGATACTCGTGCAAAATAAGATAAAAAAAAAAAATCTGGATGATAAAGGACTGAAGAGACGAAAGGCAACATCGCACTTTTGCACATCATTCCCTAGTAGTCAAGAAAGTGACGTACCAGCTAAGATAAAACTTAAAAATAATTTTCATAAAAACCTACCAATTTATCAATGTTTAAATATCCAAAAAAAAAACATTATGGAAATGTTCCTAATGATTTAGTAGATTAACAATGGTCTCGGACAACTCGGGTCACACATTTAAACAACCTAGGACCAGCATGCAAAGACAGTTCGGTTTGAAAGTACCACACATTTAAGGCTGTGCACGTACGACCTCCTTGTTTTTGACCACTTTTTCGATCCTCTTTCAAATCCCCAACTTAATTTAAGTACTTAAAAACTTTACAATAAACTGTTTCATCAAATAAAGGCTAACGCTTCGAGGTATTTAACCCAGGATCTCACAATAGGCAAAGTCTATAACTCAAATGTAGTAAACTCGGGGCTGCTCCTCTAGTTGTGATACTATAAAAATCTAATCAGACGACAAAGTAAACGTTGGCCCCCAAAAATCTCTAATATCCAACATCAGAGGAATTTAACATGACATAACGAGGCTATTCAACTGAAAATAATTGACATCAGGTTAACACAAAATTAAAAACACAAGTATGGATACAAAAAGCGAGAGGGAGACTTATCTACAAAAAAAAATGAAGTCATTTAAAGATGTAAGCAGTACCTGCCTGACCCGAAACAGAATTCTCGGGTTGAGAACAGGCAGACAGTTTGGCTTCGAGAAATGCAAATTTCTCACCAAGCATTCCCTCCACTTCTTCTAAACTTCCCACATGCAATTGAAATTATTGTAAACCGAGTCAACTGAGTCCCATCAACCCGGTTTAAAATTATATACTCGAAAATACATAGTTAAAAAAAGACAACTCACCCAGCAAGTAATAATTGGACTCCCTTTCGTATTTGAAAGTCAGACGGCCATAGCTCACGTGATTCAAATTTTTGAGCCATTCGAAATAAGATACCGTCACACCACCGGCATTCAAGTACAGATCGGGTATGACCAATATATTACGATCGAACAAAATCTTATCGGCCGCCGGGGTCGTGGGTCCGTTGGCGGCTTCGGCAATAATCTATCAAATTTTAAAAGAGGCATCTGTAAAACTAAGACAGGAGATTTTGAAAACATAGCTATTAATATTCGGCATTTTGTTTAACAAATGCTCAAATTGAATCTGCATGTACTAGTAAATAAAAGAGGAATTTTTGTGTGCTTTTTTTCATTAAATGCTTACCTTACATTTTAATTTATGAGCATTACTTTTCCTAATGACTTTTTCAATGGCAGCAGGAACAAAAATATCACACTCTTCGAATATGATATCCTCCCCTTTGTATTCTTCCGCTCCCGGAAAGCCTACGATCGTTCCGTGAGCCTGCATAATAACAATTAAACTTTTCTGTTAATTTGAAAATCAAGTGGTCCAAAGTAATAAAAGTAGAAGCGGAAGAACGCCCACCAGCTTCCAATCTTCTAATTCTCTGGGGTCCATTCCGTTGGGATTAAATATACTGCCATCATATTCTTTGATTCCGATGCAGCGAGCTCCGGCTCGGTGCAAGTATCTCATCGTATGCAAGCCTACGTTACCCAAGCCCTGTACAGATCGAGCGGGTCAAGTGGTGCGGCCAAAAGCATGAACTAACGTGTACGTTCTTTACAAAACTACATTTACTCACCTGAACAATAAAGGTCTTGCCGCCCCAGCCTGGAGTCGTATTAATCAGGCTCATGTAACTAGCTTCATTTACAAAATTATCAAGGCCATGAAAAACGCCCTGAAACCATCCAAAAAGTCAAAAACAAAATTTGCTTGCCCATTTGTTTATACACGTTAACTCGTAGAAATACCTGCACCCGAACTGATATAATCTTACCCTTCCAGTGGCAGAGACACGTCCGTGAATACCGCCTTGATTGATGGGTTTACCAGTAACGCAAGCGTGAGCATTGATATCCAAATGACCTAAAAGGTGACAAAAAGTCCGTTTGAACAATGCTTTTCCAATTAAATGCACCGCAGAAAAAAAAAGGTTTTGGTTTATTTATCCATACCAATGGTGTTAGCATAGGTATCGGCAATCCAACTCATTTCGCGTTCACCAGTGCCCATATCAGGGGCCGGAACATCTAAACCCGGTCCTGCAAATGCATACAAGACAGTTCAATGAGATCAAAAAAGAACGTAGTTAAGAATCCCATAACAAGTACGTGTATATGGCATAGCAGAGCGCTTACCAATGAAGCCCTTCTTGGCCAACTCCAAGGCAAACCTCCGAGTGATTTTTTCCAATTCGTGTTCAGAGTATTCTTTTGGATTTATCTTTACGCCTGCCTTGGCCCCTCCAAACGGTACATCCACGCAAGCACATTTGTATGTCATCAATGCAGATAGAGCTTTTACTTCGTCGGCGCACACGTCCATACTGTAGCGAATGCCTATTTGGAAAAGAAAAATTATACAATCACACTTTGTTATATTAGAAATTTACAATCACTTGCTCTGTGGTTACTGGCTTGTAGGCCTAAATGCATATGGTATTTAAGCTCTGATCTGAATATATTGGATATTCGGCAGTTTAGCCAAATATTCAGCTTTTTAAATTAATAATAAAATTAATTTTATTCAATTTAAACTTAATTCAGAATGCTTTTATTAAGAAATATTGCAATGTGGCATCATTTGAAATGTGAAATTTTCCTCAAATTTCAAACGGACGAAGTCGCTGGGTAACAGTTAGTTTACCATACCGGTATACAGTACATTATTTAAATTCAATAATCAAAATGCCAATTAATATTTATAATTATAATTTATTGGCACAATAGGGGAAAATATTAGATATACCATTATAGTCAAATATCATTTAACCATGTTTCATAGATTCCAACAATAACGGTTTTGCAGGCGATACTGGCATATTGGTACCTTCATTGCAGTTTGTATTAAGTCTGGCCATGGCTGATTTACTGTGTGCCAAGGGTTACACTTGACAAAGCCACATGTCCTTGAATATGTAAGTCAATTAAATGTCGGGAAAATCAAAATTATTTCGATTTTTTATTTTGCTGGATTTGTTAGGTACTGGTAATACAGTGACGGACTTCCATCATTCAAATCTTTAAGGAATGCAATATCCATGAATTGTTTGCAATTCCCAAACTTTTCAATTTGATTAACCTTTAAATATTTAAATAAAGTCATCATTCAATATACAAAAAAATATTATTCAGCCTAAAAATTGAACCTGACCAGTATCATTTATACTAAGCAATGCCTAAATTATTCAAATAATTTTGGCCTATTATATATTTTTAATACAATTAAAAAATATACCTTTAATGTAGGCCTACCGTACCACCGTTAGAGTTGCATTAGGTCTACTACACTGTAGGCTAGTTGTTATAATTTCAAGAATTTATGCTCGTTAAAAATCCTTCCCATATTCCCCACCTAAATCTGGCCTATCGCCGGCCTCCTCTCAACTTCGGTCTAAGTTAACATGAGGTTGACAACAATATATAATATAATATACATAATAATATGAGGTTGTATCGGGCATTATTAGGATACTACCCCAGGTATTAACATTTCTAAAATAAGTAGGTCTGCAAAGAACATTGATTTTCAAGCGCATTTATTTTTTAATCGAAATATTCAAAAAAAACCTTTTTAAATAATTTTGACACACTTTCATTAAGGGGGCTGTCCACACTATCAACAAAATGCATGCTCCTATGGGAATCTCCATGTTAATTACCGGTACAAATT
>JAQIXP010005760.1:0-10155 GCA_034700285.1 Proteroiulus fuscus
TACGTCTCATGCGGTTTCGTAAGATCCGTTGCTGCCTAAGCGTACGACGAATTTCTGTATTATACCAAATAGGCTCAGAGGGGGACCTTGAGAGCTTCTTGAGTATAAATTTACTGATACCAAGTTCAATGATATTTTTTAAAAACTCCCAGTTAATATTGACATTATTAATTGTGAAGCGGGAAGCGGAATGTTGAAAAGTTAAAAGCAAAGAAAGCACCAGGCAGCGACCAGATTCTTCCTGAAATGCTTAAGAATACCAAGCCAGCTTTTTTGAACTTTTATCTGGATTTATTCAATGGCATTTTTGAATCTAATACCTTCCCTGATCAATGGACTAAAATTGTTATAGTGCCTATACACAAAAAGGGTGATAAATCTCTCCCCTTAAATTATAGGCCTATATCTTTAGTTCCTTGCCTGGCAAAGGTCTATATGTCCATATTGCATAGTAGGATATACTCATGGGCAATAGACAATAACATCCTACCCAATGAGCAGACGGCTTTTCAAAAAAACAAAGGCACTGAAACCAATCTATTTATACTCCATTCACTAATTATGAACAATAAGTCAAAAAAGCGGCAAAATTATATGCCTTTTTTGCTGACCTGAAACAAGCATTTGATTCAGTAAACCATGACTTATTATGGAAAAAGCTGAAAGTGATGGGCTTATCTGCCAAAATCATTACAAATTTGGCAGCATTTTATGCTTGTCTTTCCTTAAAACTAAATACCAAGAATGGATGGACTAAAGACATCAATATAACTAAAGGGGTCCTACATGGAGACCCCCTCAGCCCTCTACTTTTCATCCTTTTTCTAGCTGATCTTCCCCTTGTCCTCCCTAAAGATGTGGTATTGAACACAATGCCATTACCTACAAAATACTAATGTACGCAGATGATATAGTTGTCTTCGCTCAAGACAGAAGCCGACTAAAATCAAGCATGAAAGCCTTAAAACAATATTTTACCGCCAATGATCTGTCACTTAACATCTCCAAATCCAAAATAATTCGATTTTCAAAAAAATCCTGTCACCCATCAAAAAATAATTTTAAATGGGGTGGACAACCTATTGAGGTGGTCAAGCATTGGCCTTACTTAGGAGTCATTTTTCAAGCCACCAGTGCATACTCCAAACAAGCTCATTCAGCAAGTACTAAAGCCAATAATAAATTTGCCATCATTCATAGCCTATTTTGTAACAAACAAATAAACCTTCTGCCAATCCAACTAAAACTATTTGAATCTCTGGCTTTTTCAGTCATATTATATGCTGCACACTTTTGGTCATGGAACAACATCACTGAACTAGAGAAAGTACAAAATCAATTTCTCAAAAGAATCTATAAACTGGATTTCAGCACCCCACCATATCAATTACAAAGAGAGTTTGGTCATTCTTCATTTGAAATCCATCTATTTCAGAGAACATTCAAGTAATGGATAAGACTGACAACCCTCAAGAAAGATAACCCAACAGTGATTTGGTGGAATCACTTGATAAGCTCTTTACCAGATAAAAATAACCCTTTCAGCCAATTCCTCTCAAAGCTAAACATACCCCCAGTATTAACAAATATTCAACTTGCACACCTATGTGCCGATCAAATTAAAAATCTAATGGAGCATACTCTAAACTTTCTCACCAATGAACTCAAATTGAATACTCAAGCAGCAATCATAAACTCTAAGTTTCACTCGCAATATAAATTCATTACAAACTCATCCACAGATTCTCCCCAGCAATACTTGATTGATTCGTACCCATATATCTTCAAATCCTTTCTTTGCCAAATCAGAATACACCCAAACATCTTAAGATTAAAAGAAGGCTCTTTGATCCTGGATGAGAGGTCCAAATGTCATCTATGCAATACAGTCCAAATGACTTGGCTTCACTACATTGAACACTGTCCATCCATCAGAGTCCTCAACCTAATAAAACCACTCCAGTTCCCTACTTTAACTGTTGACCCAGATTTACAATCCCTTATTCTTTCCAACCCTAATCCAGCCAATATCTGGTACCTTTACAAGATTGCCAAATCTATCATCCAATTTTATGAATAAATGATCTTTGTTGTCAGGCCAAGGGAGATATTCTCCTAGTGCCATAAATGTGTGTGTGTGTAATATTATACCAGGCACGGTTCCAGGAAAGTGGTTTGGGAGAGGCGGTTGGGGGTCAAAAGTGGTTTGGGGGAGGCGGATGGAAGTTATAAGTGGTTTGGGGGAGGCGGTCGGGGGTCAAAAGTGGTTTGGGGGAGGCGGACATAGGTCAAAAGTGGCCTAAAAGATGGGAAAATGGGTCTTAAATGAGGCGTTTGGAGGTGGCGATTGCCATCTCCGTTTCCCCCCCCCCTCCATGGAACCGCGCTTGCATTATACTCAATTTTTGCTAATTTTCAATATTCAGTTATACTGACATGAAGTCTGCTACCTTGGAAGCCATTTTGTTTTTCGCCATTTAGTTGGCTTATTATTCGAATGCTGACCAGCGGCCAGAAGAGCTTGAAGAAAGAAGCTTGATTTCCAAACCCCATTGTCGTAAATGCCGAAGGTGGTGGTAAATTCATTTTTCTACATTAAAGGGAGTCCACCTTTGTGGTTAGTGAATCTTAAAAATTAAGATTATCTATATATATAAAAAGACATCATCTGACTGACTGACTGACTGACTGATCTATCATCCCCCAGGCCATACCGCTGGACCTAGACTTATGAAATTTGGCAGTACTCGTATATACCTTTTATGACGTAGGCACCCAATAAGAAGGGATTTTACCAAATTCCACTCAGAACGTGATCTACTGGCAAAAAAAGAGATCTACGGATAATTGATGCCCGGCCCAAACCGCTCACCCTGGAAACATGAAATTTGGACGGTTTCTTCCTTTCATGATGTTCTAAAAAACACAGTAAAGATTTTTCCACATTTCATTCCTAGGGGACGATACGGTCGCTAAAGTGTTCTTATGGATTTATAAGGATCATAGATGCCCAGCTCACTCCTTTGATCCTATTATCATGAAATTTTGAAATTATGTTCCCTTAATGATGTTCTAAAAAAAATAAAAAAATATTTTTTTTCAAAATTGCACTGCTAAGGGGCACTACGGTTGCTAAAGTGTTCTTATGGATTTCTAAGGATCATAGACGTCCAGCCCACATCTTTGTCCTATTAACATTAAATTTTTAAATTACTTTCCCTTAATGATGTTTGAAAAAACATTAAAAAAAATTTTCAAAATTTCACTACTAAGGGGCGCTACGGTCGCTAAAGTGTAGACGCCTAGCCCACACCGCTGGTCCTAAACTCGTGAAATTTGGGCAGTATATGCCTTTCATGATGTAGGCACCAAATAAGAAGGGATTTTTCCAAATTTCACTCGGAAAGGGATGTATACAAGCAAAAATCATAGTAGGGACTTATTTTTAAATGTCACTCCTAAGGAGATCTATGGGCAATAAAGTGATCTAAGATTAATTTAAGGATTATTGAAGCACAGCCCAAACCGCTTATTCCAGAAACATGAAATTTAGACAGTATAATCCTTTCATGATATCGGAAAAGGTATCATAGGGATTTTTATCCAATTCCACACCTACAAGGATCTACAGGATATTAACTGGGGTTTATGTATTATCCAACAAAGCAAGTTGCTCCTGCATACACAGCCGACTTCAATATATGTTTTCCCCAAATCTCATGCAGACGAAGTCGCTGGTCGACCAGCTAGTCAATAATAAAGAAAGGCAGTCTTAATGAAAATTGCAGTACAACTACCGTAATTCAGAAATCAACAATGTTTTTTAAAAAAAAATGAAAGGTGCCATTTTTATAATTAGTCCCCCCCCCAAAACCATAGACTCAAACTACTAAAAAAGGGGGAAATATGCAATTTTGGTGATTTTTAGCCTTTTTTAATTTTTCATGATGTAGGCCGACAGAAACCTTTTTCATTTTTGCTTATGGCCAAAAAATTTGAAAAATTTGAAATCGCCCCCCCTTCCCCAAACCGAACCCCAAAATCTGCCAGTGCTCACCCAGGCAGAATGGTGCTGCATGCAAAGAGGGTTCAAGTTGGCTTCACTTTATTGCTATGGAATACTTATATATGCACATTCTCTGATATGCAAAAACTTGTACACATCAAGTTTATTACTAGAGGGATTGACAAAATGACTTCTTACATAGCTACTATCAACCATCAAGATTTTTGTCCAAAATTAATAACTAAGGAATGGTAATTCCAAATTAAAGAAAAATTCTACAGTATTCATGTTTGTTCACCCACTTTCTTGCAAAAAAAATGCTTGAGGTGAGGTGAGACTTTCCCTTTAACTAATTTCCTCGCAATTACAAAGATTTAATGGCATCAGGGCCATGTGACTTGGAGCCTGAAGGGACTTACTAAGTTACTTTTATCACATTTTCTCAAAATTTTTACTCGAATCTTAGTTAAGCGTCGAGACGTCGTCTCGCACGCAACGTGTCATCCTAAGATGACTTATTTATAGGATTATTAGTTTAGTATTTGAATGTTATTGCCATATAGCTTTATTTGAAGTAGATATTCTGCTGTTTGTGATATTTTAATGAGCATATGTGGAGGTGTTTGGTAATAGTTTCAGGGGTTAATGGGATTGTCCCATCTGCCTAGTTTCCAAGCCCTAGTCACCATAGGTGGCACCTAAAGTTGGCCTTTTCAGAAGGCTTGTACTCTCAGATAGTAAAGCATACAGTTGAGATATAATGTAGGTGTAATGAAGAATATCCAATTCAAGTTTGCTATATTTCTCATTCTGCTATGGAGTAGCTTGGGCACTGATTTTCTTGGCTATGAGTTTTAAAATCTTAAAAAGGAACCATATGGAAGGTTTATCTGGTATTGTTAGTATTTGAGTTAGGTTTAATGGGGTTTGACTGATGATTAGAATTCTTGGAGTTTGAATATTATTTTTTATGACTTTGCAATTGTTTAAAAGGTGCGTCCAGCATTGGTTATATCTATCACATAAGAAACAGGGAGATGTTGCATCTAAATCTATTTGGATGCCTTCGAAGAAGATGGAGGATGGGTTTATTCTCAATTGAAGTGTGAGTCTGATTAGTATCTATGGAATTTTAAGATTAAAATAGTTTTTTGCTTCTATTTTTATTGGTTTAAATGAGCTATAGTGGTTGTGAAACAATGAGTTAGCTGTGTTATTTGCTGCTAATGTTTTAGTTGCTTGTTGTTCTTGTTCAATTGTAGTGTGTTTTATTATATTTATTTCTTCTTCTGTGAGTCTGTTAAGTGGAATATTTTTAAAGGGTCAGGGATTAAAAGGCTTTTAAAGAAATTAAGCCACAGGTTATTTTTGTTTCTTGGCTTAACTAGCCAGTGGCTTAGCTCATCCCATGTGTAGGGCGGTTTTTTGTTTGCAACCATTTTTATCCAGAAGTTAAAGGTGGCTCTGAGAAGGGTGAGTTTGAATGGGTATATACCAAGTTCAGAATCAAGTAGATAAGCTGGGCTTCTCATGGGTAGGAGGAATAGTCTTCTAAAATATTAATACTGTAAATATTCAGGTTATTAACAGTTTGTCCATGCCCAGGAAGGAATCGCATATGTACAAGAGGACCGAATTAGGGCATTAAATAGCTTAATATGTATATTTAAGTTGTTTATTTTCTTATTTATAAGGTATTGTATGAGGGCTTGTTGTTTACTATTAATTGCGGATTTTAGGTTTTTGATATGGGTATCTATTTTCCTCAGCCTGTTCAGGGTTATTCCTAGATACTTCCACTCTGGGACTATTTCTAGTTCTTGGTTATCCCAGTGTATCGGGGTTGTGTGGATTGGTCTTTTCCTCTTTGCAAATATCACTATTTTGGATTTCTTTATATTTAAAGATAAGTGGTTAAGTTGTAGATAGGCTTTTAATTTCTTAAGAATATTTTTTAGTCTTAAAGCAGATGGAGCTAACAGTGCCAAATCATCAGCAAACATTTATATTTTGGTGAGCGGTCTATTTCTCTGCAATGCTTGGTTGCTAGTAATATATTCTGGGAGATCTGCGATAAAAAGATTGAAAAGAATGGGGCTTAACGGATCCCCCTGAAGAACTCCTCTTTTTATATGAATGGGTTTGGTTAGTTCTGCTTGTGTTTTTACTTGCATAGATAGCTGACTATAGTAAGACTGAATATTTTGTAGGAGGTGAGGAGGAGCTTGATAAGCTTTAAGTTTGTTCCATAGAATGTTGTGCTCAACCGAGTCAAGTGCTTTTGACAGGTCCGCAAAGAGGGTGTATGTACACTTTGTAGGCGATGTTAGTTGTTTTGCTATGAGAGATGCAATTGTAAAAATCTGTTCTGTACAGCCTACTTGGCTCTGGAAGACAGTTTGTGTATCCGGGAGAATCTTATTATCTTCAGCCCAGTTAATAACACATTTTTGGATAATAGACATGTATAATTTAGCCAATGTATTGACCAGGGAGATGGGCCTGTAATTAGTGGGGTCTCGTTGGTTACCTGACTTATGTATCGGGATTACGAGAACCTCACCCCATGGTTTAGGAAAGGTGTTTGACTCCCAACAGTTGTTAAAAAGAATTTGGATGGAAACTGGTCTCAGTTTCCACATTCCTGGACTCACCTTAAACCTTTATACAATGTAGGTTACAGTCACCAGCGTCATGGTACCAATGTGAACAGTGGCAAGATCATCAGTGTAGTTGTGAAACCTGGAGTCAAGGAGACCCTGCCCAGCTATGGTTATGGAACCATATTACCCAAGCTGGGGATTGTAGTGATCCCACAACCCATTGCCTATGTGCCCCAACCAATAAAAGTTCTGCCCCATCACATCAGATTCCCATCTAAATTCACCTGTTATCCCAAGCTAGGGGTCAAGTTAGTTAACCCCATCTCTGACCAAACTGCACCAGTTTACACTACTGGAAGTCCGGTTACAGTTGGAAGTCCGGCAGAGGCAATAGTTGGTTCTATTCCTTAAACTTTAGGTTCTCGAGGATATCCAGTTGTAGTCACCGTGGTCACCACAACATCATCACCTTACGAGTCAACGAGTTACTAACAAATGGTCAAGTCACATGATCTTTTTAATCTAAGAATAGTTTGTGTACATAAAAGTCATTTTTGGACAACATACTATGTTAATTTTTAAATTGTGAGATGTTAAAAGTTTGTACAAGTTTTACTTTGAAAATACAATAAAATAAAATTTATCAATAAATGCATGGATTTGTTAATTTTTGTAATATACTGAATCTGCTGGACAAAACTAAGTTTTAACAATCTATATAAGTGGTTACCAAGGAGGCAAAGTCACAACATAACATATATTATTTTGAATGCTAGGACATGTCAACACTTTTGTTAATTTTTTTTTAAAATAAGCATTTATAACCATGCATCACTTTACCAAATACATTTGGTTGATATTGTTCTATTTGATCAATGTCAGCATTAAACATCCTTTAAAAATAGTTAAACATCCTTTTAAAGTGAACACCAAGTATAGATTATCAATATATTTTAGAGAATACATTAACAAAAATGAAAATTCAAGCAGACTGCATCACTAAACCATCCCAGTTGTCATGGCAAAGGTTTTCAAAGCCCCAAACAAATTAGGTAACGGGTCCAATTAATAAACAGTTAAGGTGCTTTTGCATGAAGAATTATTGCAATAATAATTTTGAAAGGTATAGACTTCCACCAAAGGACTTTTGGCAACTCCAAAATTGTTAACTGGTAATTTTGATACTTGTGTTCTTACTATGAGTACTTCTTATGAATGCAGAATTCATCAATGAATAGCACACACTAAATTATCATTTTAATTTAATGCAAAAAATCAACCAGAAATGATGAAGTTTGATTAATAAATGGGAATATGTTTGCATTATTTTATAGTTATCTTTGAAAAAGTATGACATCATACACATATGGCCTTGTATAATTTGGTAGACGTGGAATTATTTCCAAAATTTCCACCTGTATTTAAAATGTAATTTAGGAACATTAATTGGCACCACCTAACATGTTACCAAATTAAGCTGTGCAAACTTGTTGAAAAAATTTATTGTACAAACAAAACTTTAACACGAGCACTAGTTGCATTTCATTTAAGCTGTCAAAAATACTGAACAAATAGTTAAACATGACAGCAGCAGTCACCACTAGTAGGCAATATGGCACTGCCTATGACCTTAAGAAAAATTAATGATTTATGACTAATGAAATGTCTGATCAAAATTGTAATTATGAAAGTAATATTAATTGTAATTGTTCTTAACTTTAAAAATAACTTACTATATAGTGAGACTTCCCCATTGAAAATAAAATAATGCACAGAAACTTTAACCTTGCTATGAAATGACATGGTTATTAAAAATGACTTGGCAAACCTTGTTATATGAAAACATTTAAATTTGAAAAATTATTTCCCTCTATTTAAAATTTTTTAATATTTTAAACAAATAATTTATCCAACTTTTAACAGGTTAACCCAATCCAAAATATATTGCCTGGTTTCTAGAGTATTCTCACTACAGAATTCTACAACAATATTTGCATGTAACAAAACCAAAAAAATGGCTCCGTGAAACAATCCTAATTCCAAAAATTCTCTTTAATAAAAGATACTGGATTTTAGATTAGGGATTGTGAGATAAATGCAAATTTCTAGGATTCTGGATTAAGCTTCAGGATTTTAGAATCTTCTTTTGTTTAAGTTGAGTAAAAGTGCTGGTGTCATCTAAATAAAATGGCATTTGTCTCTACAACTGATGAGGTTTCACGGAAAAAAATTAACCAAGAAATACCATGCATAAATGGAATAGTAATAGCTTATTTGTAAAAAAATTTGAGTTGATGGCAAAATGAGCCTTTGAGCCTCTGTACCTAGAAGGGTATGTATCCAAGATACAATTAACCATATAAAATATGTACATGTATTTGTTTAACATAAAACTTTACTAATAATTACTTTAATAGAATGCACCCTTTTGATAATTTAATTTTGACCTATAACTATGTGGAATTCAACATATTTTAGATGCTATAACAAAGTGAAGACAGACTGCCTAAAAAATTTTGAAATGCATATAATAATCATAAGTAAAGTTTAATTATATATGTTTAAGCATGCATATCTCAAAATTTTTAAGGCATTTCTGTTTTTATTGTATTTAAGTACTCTTAAGGAAAAAGAAGCACTTAACTGAAAATAACTGAAGCCATTATAAGCAACAAATGTGGAAATCACTTTAAAACAAGAGGTACTCCAAGAAGTTTTCTAAAGGTAATTTAAGTAAATGCAGCACAAAGCACCCATCTTAAGGCTGCCTTCGTAATATTCATACTGCTGAATACATTCTTGTAGACGGCAGTCTTACAAAAGTACTGAAAAATACATCAAAACATAACTATGTTCCAGATGCAGCATCCATAGACAAGAAAAAAAACATGCAATAAAAAATCAAAACAATGGCCACAACATCTATATGGACTCAATATCTTCTATAATGTCAGAAGCATTGCAATTAGCATAGATGGCTTACTTAGGTAATGTATAGCATATGCCCAACAATGGCAATTTCACTTTTGACTTTCCTTTAATTGATTTTTTCCATTAATGTTAAGGTAAACAGCAAATGCTTACATCACCTAAATACAATGTTTTACTCATCGGGCAAATTGAACGCAGCTTCATCACAAGCCCGATTCAGTCTTTCCAGAATAATTTGGCTCATTGACAAATTGACAAATAATGCTATCAATTTAAAGTAGGGTGCAGCACACCTACAATGCTTTATGTTAAATGCTTTTAAGAAATAGTAAGAACCCACAAGAGTCAAAATTGAGGCAACTGTTGATGGAGGTGTCATCATACCTACCAGAGAAAAGTCCAAGAAGAATGCCGGGAGTCTGAAAAACTTTGTTGAGAGATACAAACTACAAAGTTGATGGTGAAGATGAAAAATGAAAGCAGCCATTGCTCGATTATTTGCTTGGAGAAGCTCACAACCACCCAGGTCAAAAAACAGTTGACAACATTTGCTAACAATTGGAAAAATGAATTGTTTGAATTGTTTTTAAATGTTATTAAATGTTGTAGGTTTTG
>JAQIXP010005761.1:0-10155 GCA_034700285.1 Proteroiulus fuscus
GCCACAGACATTTATAGCTAGTAAGTGTGTACCATTTAAAAATTACTTGTTTCAAGGTGATACTTTCCCTTTAAAGGGTAAGTCCTACCTTGTAGCAAGTAATATTTAAGCGTTTCACACTTACTATATATGAATGGCTGTGGCCAGGGGCTTTCTGGGCTTCAGCCACCAGGGGGGGTCCAGCACCCATACTGCGTCAACTGACTAGATTAAGAAATCATACCAAGGGACATCATTTCAACTTTTTGCACGGAGGCGCAAACCCAAAAAAATGTTTAAAATTTTTGGCTGCATGGGTAAATTTGAAAGTTTTTGTTCATAATTGCAAAAGTTAACACAAAATGCGCTGCAGGCGACTTTCTTTTTGCTCAAAAGCACTCAAAAATTGGCTAAAATTCACCTAATTTGCCTATTTTGCCAGTTTATATAGTAGGCCTATTAATCAGAAAGTTAGGGGGGCATTTGTCCCCCTGCCCCCAAATGACGTCCCTGGTCATACCCCTTCTCTAATGTCCTAAATGTCCAGTCCACTCACAATTTTGTTTTCTCTTTTATATATACTTAGTCCAGTGGCGGATCCAAGATTTGTTTATGGGGAACTCCAATATATATATATATATATTTTTTTTTTTAATGGACTTAAAAATGGCGCCGCAGGCAACTTTTTTTGCTCAAAAACACTCAAATTTGGGCTAAACATCACCAAAATTGAAGGATAGTGCTAGGGAGGTATTCAAAATTTTGCACTATTGGTCGGCTAAGGGGGAAGTCCGGACCCCCTCGACATCCCCCCTCAAATCCGCCCCTGTAGTCCAATATAATTACCAGTATCTGTGCAGATTCATGGCCAGGGTCAAGGAAGGAAGGGGGGTGCCTGTTTAAGTGGTGCCAATTTTCTGCTCGCTTCCTCACTAGGCGCCCTTTAATCTTCATTTTCTATGATCCCACCTTTGCTGGTTTGCCAACTCCCTTTGATGATTTAAAATGTTGTGTAATAATATTTAAAATCTGAACCAGTATAGACTAGTATAGTCTACATTGTATGCAGTCTACTTTTACCACTTTTAGTTAAATTAGAGAGCCATCTGTGGTTCATGTAACATATTTTTATTGTTAAATATGTATCATTATTTTATAAACATTGTCAACTGCTTTTGCGTCAACTGGGACTTTTGCGTCAACTCACCAAATTCCAGGGGGGGTCCGGACTCCCCCCCCCCCGACCCCCCCTGCCAGAAAGCCCCTGGCTGTGGCAATAATAAGTGCAGCAAAGTTTCCATATTGAAGAAATCACAACATTCGCTACGTTAGGCGCCATATTCCCATAGATTTCAGCAGACATTGAACGTTGATGGCACCCACTAGGACATGCATGCCTATGCACTTCATGAGAGCTATTGCCTTTTATCCAGTAGAGGGCACTACATACTGTCAGTAAAATGGCGCCTACTTGGGCATTGCATTTTCAACCAAATCTAATGTATTCAGAACATTTTATTTATTGATTGGTGGGCTCAAATTAAATTGCAATTTCAATGCCTTTCCTAATTTTTCTTGATCTCAACCACCTCCTTTCAAAGTGGGACGTTCCCTCTAATTTTGAACTCTTATTACCCAATGCTTAAATCAGATTTGCCATAGACAAGCAAAATATTTCCACTTCTTCACTGGGTTATGCTCATAATAAAGCCGAAAAGCTTACAAGTTAGGTTTGATTTGTTAAATTACTATACAGTAAGCATTCAATGCATGTCCCTAAAGACCTGGTAGTGAATTTATCTTTTATGGAAATGTACTCTAAAGGGGATGGGGTATTCAAACTGTGACGTCAAAACTCTTCCTATTTTATAATAATAAGTAACTTAAAATTCGCCCAAGATGTGCGAAGTGACAAAGTCACATGTGGGGGGAGAGTTAACTTGTGACGTTATATTAGGAGATGGGTCCAATTTTATAATGAAATGTGACAGAAGGGCCAGAAAATGTGCATTTTTTGTGTGACATCATTTATGGGAAGCCCCTGAGGAATGCAATACAACTGTTTGCGTAGGATCGACGACGCTACCCTAGCTGTTTAGGGTACCTCAAATAATATTGTGAATGATCTTAACTAATACGAGTAAGGCTAAAAAATTTCCCCTTATTGTCTGGTGGTTTTGGCTGGTTTTTCAGAATTCCTTGCTATCATCAATAATTTAATTCTTGTAAGGGCCTTTAAAAAGCAGACATTTCCAGCTGAAACTTCCTTCTCATTTTTCTGCCTCCCTTGATTTTTTTCAATCTCTTTGCTGCTCGGATTTCTCCCCTCTCTTCCCTGGGGTCACTTTATCAATGGGCCAGTTCACACCACTTGGTTCGTACTCCCCAAAACCTTAAAATTCCCTCAACAAAGTGGCACCATATTCAAGGCAGCCGACCTTGGGAAGAGAACCCAGGTCTCCCAAGTACCCTGCGGGAATTAACCACTCAACCAACCCAATTCGGTCTCTATCTGAAAGTAAATCTGAAACCACCGAGCTTTGCTATCAGATTTACTTTCTGATGAGGTGTTCACATTGGATGCCCGTAGTTTCCTTTCTATACTTCCCGACAGCTTATCTAACCAGGAGCTCAGCTGGCACTCGCAAAGCGCTTCCCCGCTCTCCTGCTATTCTGCGCGTGCTTGTTGAGCTCCTGGTTAGATAAGCTGTCGGGAACTAAAGTCGCAAGGTGTCATGTTATATATGTTTAGGTGGGCCTAACCAGAGTTATAGTAGTTTGACTGTTTGAGCATTGATTCATTGCAAATTCTGGCTTCACCTAGCTTTCTGTTTATACCTCACCGTAGTATGATCACGGCAGGGTGGATTGATTTTAAACAAGTGATTTAAGCCAATGATTTTTTAATGATTTTACAACCAGGTAGACACCATGAAAACTGAAGATACAATGCAGTAATTTAGACAAATAAAACTGCTCGAAAGCTTTGATTAAATTACAATTAGTTTCCGATTGGATAAGCTGTTGTGATCTAGTTACTTCAGGTTGTTTACAATAAGGCACGGGCCAAACTTGAATTTCAAATCACGATAAGCTTGTCAGTACCAAGTGGTGCAAACACGGAGGCAAGTACCACGCACTCCTGATAATGGAAACTACCTACTAATCAAAGTACGGGGCAAAACACACCCTTTTACCAGTCAGGTAACAAAATATTTCCAGTTGGCAAGGGAGTGCAATCAGTATAGCAAAACCTAAGGGTAAAAAATGAGGTGGAGGCATAAAGCGCAATTACTGAGGATGAGATTATCTCCCACAATTGTCAATATCGCTTGACAACAACGTATTACTATAAGATTTGCACAGGTTCACAGTTTTTTCCTAGAGCCAGGACCGTCATTTCAGAATTTCTCAGGGGGATGGGGGGCAAACAATGGAAAAAATTAGCTCGAGTAACCAAATATGTAGAAATAACTCAATGGTACATACATTTTTTTCGGGCGGGGGAGGGGCAGTCGCCCCCCCTTGCTTCCCCCCCCCCCCCCCCCCCCCCCCCCCCGAAATGACGGGCCTGCCTAGAGCCTAACTGTAAGGCTCATAATTGTTGGCAAATTTGGCTTAAAAGGAAATTCGTTGTACTGCAAATTATTTTTAGAACAAAGACAAATAGAAGTTGATTTATGAATTGAAATCAAAATCTGAACCACATTTACAATTTAGTAATTAAGAGCTTTTACAAAACCTTGAATTGTTCAAAAATACTATACTCTGGGCATCGCCATGTTGCCAACTAGTGGTGCATGGTGAGCAAATGTGAAACTATTCCCTCTTCAGTTCCACTACTAGCAGCACCATATGTTAGTCACTCTCGCTAATATCGTGCTGTCCATGTATTTCACATTTGCAATTTATGGTTCACAAAAAGCTTGATAATTGCCTTTATTTTAACATGTTATTATGTTATTTCATATGTTTAGCATGTTCACACCAATCCTCTTAAGGAAATTCGTGCTAGAAGGGATGCTTATTATTGGTACTTTTTCTTATGATCTATAAGACAATGGAATAATCTTCCTAAAAATTGTTCAAAATTGTTAGGAATTCAATTTAACGATGATGTTTCAGTCACAACTGTATGACGAGGGAGTATTGTGGGATAACCCCCTAACAAATAGCATCATTATATGCTGATTGTAGGGTGTTGAATTGAATAGAGTTTTTTTAAATGGCTCTTTTTCATTTAGCCTAGACGATATGTGCTCATTTTACATATATCTAATATAAGCTTATGACCATTAAAATGACCAGGATCAGGCCCGTATATTGAGCATAAATTTCATTAACAGCTTTCCACACTTTTGAATACAAACTTCCCTGACTTTTCATGCTTTTCCCCTTACCTAATTATCATTTCCAAGACCAAAAATCATGCAGGTACCGTAAATTCTCCAGTTGGCGGGCGTCTCTAAAAGGCGGACAGTATCCAATAAGCGAGCAGTTGCTAGGCTAGTTTTAGGAATTTGGCGGGCAGTCTCAAATAGACGGGCAGTCTGCAATAAGCGGGCACCCTAATATTGGAAAATTTACAGCTAACTGAAGCATTTTTATTGGTATGTACCAGTATAGGGTTTTTTAATGGAATTTCAAATTATGACTAAGAAATTTAGCCAAGTTTCTGAACAATTTTCAAATAAAGATATACCTGTATAAGCTTTTACCTTATCAAGTTTGCACACCGTTTTATAAACGGGCGTCTCTCGTAAGCGGACAGTATCCAATACACGGGCAGTCTACACACCCTTAGTTTCGTTAAGCGGGCGCCCCCCAATTGGAGAATTTACGGTAATATTGATTATGCAGAATTATGTAAATAAGTTTCTGCAAACATACTGCTTAATTTTATGCAGAATACTATTGCCTGACTATTCTGCAGATTTAATATTAAAAAACAGATCCTACCTGAAATTCTCCGTGTTCCAATTGTGCAAGGTATTATGGTCACAAGTATCAGTAACGCAGCAATTGCCGTTCCTCCACCAACAAATGATAAAATGTCTTTATAGTAATATGCGCACAAGTCACAGCAAGTCCTATATTAGATATGATAATAAATATGCATGATAAGTTTAAATTCTTTTTAGTTTTATTAAAAATATATTACTCAAATAAATATACGATGACTCACTGGCAAGGATTGAGATTCTGGATTGCAACGACAGCAAAGCCATTTGACAATTTGTCCGTAAAACTCATTGCTCCATAAACAAAGGCACCACTCTCCTTTAAAGAGTTAATGAAAAATAAAGACATTGGCTATTATTAGACAAGAAGATCCAATGAAAAAACCCCTTGCAGTTTATTTGAATGTTTATGAAACAAAAACCTACATAATTTTTGCAGTTTTTCTGTAAAAGACATGCAAGTTCTTTTTCCACAGTTTTTCTACATTTTTTATACAGTATCTTTGTTATTTTCCTGCAGTTTTTCTGTATAGAATGTAGAAAAATGCAGAAACACTATGGAATGATTAAAAAAAATTACTGTATAAAAATTGCAAAAAAACTGTAGGAAAAATACTTGCACATTTTTTTTTACAGAAAAACTGCACAAATTATGTATGTTTTTGTTTCATAAACATTAAAAAAAACTAGTTTTTCTGCAGTTTAAGACTGCAAATAAACTGCAAAAAATTCGAAAATTTACTGGGATCGATACTCTTAGAATGTAGCATTAGATCAAAATTTTGGCATCCCGATCCCAATTTTAGAGTCTGGATTTGCAAATTATAAAACGGAAAATGGACCATCAAATGAGGTAAAAATCTATATTATTTGGCCAAATGACGAGTTCTGAAAAAGTCAGATTTTTGATTCACAATCTGGATTTCAGTATAAAAATAATTAATCTGCCATCCAGATCTAATGCTATTAGGACAAAAAGGATTAGTTCACTCACCACATTATTTCCAATGAGATCTGCCGTAATAGATAATGATGTAATCAACATGGTGGAACTTCCAATGCCCAGTAAGGATGCAACAAAATATAACTGAAGATGCTTGTAGTTCTCACTCTCGCCAAAGTATAGCCAAATGCAAGCCGATAAACCAAACCCAATGCCGAGAGCAAATGTAATCTGTACAAAAAGATTATTATTAAAATATTAATTCAAACTTTGCAACAAATAATTTAACTATAAACAATTATTTCACCTTCAATCTTTAATTTTAAAAAAATGTATTTTTTAAACACTTTATAGAAATTTTGAATTGGAATTAAAATTTCAAAATAGGCCTCCCTTACAACAAAATAATAATGTACATAATTTTGAAGAAAAAAAATCTAGATCAATTTTAAATTTACTTTATTTGGCCCAAACTTAGCAATTTATAAAGTCACGAATTCTGATCAATTCAAGATCAATTCGTAACTATAAAGGTAGACTTTCATTGTTAGTCCAAGTTTAAAAGTTGATTTTTGAAATCACGATTGCATTAGTGGGGAGTTTGCTCTCAAATAAAGAAGTTTCAAAAATCACGATTTTTAGATCAAATTACTAATTTGAAATAAACCTACATAATTTTTTTCAAATAATCTAGATTCTATTTTGTAAGGTTTACTGCATGTCTCATTAAAAAATAATTCATTTCCTGATGAACAAAACTATTATTAAATTTTAAGTTTTCGTAACAAGGTTTAGGTGTATTGACGTACCTTTCGCCCCGCATGCTTATTCAAAGCCTTCATAAAAAAAGAAGATACGAAACCGGATAGATACATGACCAGAGGAATAATTGCTATGCTTTCCTGAAAATAAATCAAACAACGGAAAATAAGAACCATGCATAAAATGACATTTAGCTTGTTTCGATGAACAATAGCACGCAAGTATTCTTTACAAGATCAAGGATGTCACAATTGATACCTATTACTGTTTGTTTTCATATCAGAACTTCCTTAATTTTTCACATTTACCACATCTCAACCAAGCACTTTTATCACATGTTCCAAATCCATGGCTTAACTGTCTAATTTATTTGACATATCTCATTTTGACTTACATTTAATGTTACAGGGTGTCTGGCCAAATTCAGTAACAAATTTCCCTGACATTTCCAGGTTTTACAGAGAAATTTTCACACATTTCCAGACCGAACGAAAGTGATTTTAACTCATTTTTACTGACACATACAATTAAAAATGCAATATTTGGCAACTACCCTGGGCCGCACCCACAAATCCATTTTTTTTTTCGACTCAAAAAATATTTTTCATGGCCTGCAGGCGAAAATCTGAAGGCTTTTGTACATTACTGCAAAAATAAAAAGCCAGAAAATGGCGCCACAGATGACTTTTTTGCTCACAAACACTCAAAAATGGGCTAAAAATCACCATAAGTGCCTTTTCCATTTTATTTAAGATTTTCCAGACACAGATTAAATTTCCATGCCATTTCCAGGTTTTCTAGATGGCCAGATGGCCTGACACCTTGTGTTAGTCTATGGCCAACTTGACCACCAAAAATCTCGGCCTTCACAAAAATGTTACACCATATTTTTTTTGCATAAATTGCCATAAATTTATTTTGGATTTTATTCGCTATTTTCCCTGGAGAAATTTCGTCAAATCCCTCAAAACTTCCCCAATTTTCCCACCATTTTTTTAATGTATAAAATTTGTTCACATGTTTCACATCAATCACATCCTCCTAGAGACTTACCTGTTGTAACTTTAAGGTATCTTGTAAATATAAAGGAATATAAACTTGAGTGAGATTCACAAATAGTCGCGTGAACATGTATAATAAGGCAACCTGAAAATTAAATAAAAATTAACAATGTTAACTTCTCAGTTTGCTAGAATTCTAAAGTGCATTTGTAGCCAACGAAAAACTCACTTGATAAAACTGTGGTTCGACAAACCAGCTCTTCCAAGTCATTCGTTGTGATATAACCTGATGATAAGAAGTTAATGGCGTATGAGCTGAATCCACCCTTTGAATACTAAAATTAGCCCCTCGTTCCTCTTTAACTCCAAGATGAAACAATAAAGAGTGAATTGCTCCCACTCCTATAACCACAAATACTATAGTCTAAAAAGAAAAGGTAGAAAAATGATTATTTAAAATAAGTATTAAATCTATATTATTTGAACAAAACAAACTAAATTAACTGTAAATCCAGATTACTTGGTACAAAAAAGTGATATTTGAAATTACGGTCTCTTCTTTTCAGATTTGTTTATCGTAAATGTTGACGATTTGACTTGTGAAAAACCACTTTTTGGGCCAATTAATTGTGATTTCAAATATACATTTTGTGCACTTAGAAACCATGCAATGGAACCTCACTTATCCACCAACAGGACAAGTCATGCTTTGAAAGAAGATGGTTGTAGGAAAAAAGAGCATGAAAAATTAGGAAATGCGTGGAAATTACAAATAGATTTGAACCCACAGATCAATAAATAATATGTCCAGAATACATGGATTTTGTTGAAAATGCAAAGAACAAATATGCGCCATTTTACTGATAGTAAGTTGCGCACTCTACTGGATAAAAGGCATCAGCTCTTATGAAACACATAGACATGCATGTCCTAGAGGGCGCCACCAACTGTCCCTGCCTGCTGAAATCTATGGGAAAATGGCGCCTAATATTTATTTGGCAAACGTCTAATTTCTTTAAATTTGAATAACACATAACAAAGTGGGACTTTCCCTTTAACCAACACCCTCAATCAACCGCCAGTCTCATATCAGCACCCTATTTAACACGCCCAGTAAATGGAGTACATTTGGCACCAAAACGCAAGTACGCCGAGACTAAATTACAATGTGTAACTGCTATTCCATGAATTTGCTACAGTTACAGTAATCACATGCTAATTATCTACTGCATGCTTCAGAAATCACATTATGTTTGCCAATTAATTTAGCTTTGAGATTTATCTACATTTTTTTTTGTAAGAGCCATGTATTCCAATACTCACGCGGAATTTGTATAAGTCCTCCGGTCCAATCCTATCCATCTGAGATGGATCGTTAGTGTGATTGCCGGAGATTCCGAGAACGAACCAAGTAACAGCAAAAACACAAATATTGGATATCACAGTAAAAGCATATCTGAAAAAAAGTTGTAATAATAAGTAAGTTTGGACGTTTGTTTCGCGCGATGAGTGATATAAGACGGGACTCACCTAAATGCATTTAATTCGGTTCTTTCGTGCGGATCTTTGGTTAGATCTGGTATCAGTGACAAATGGGAAATTTGCACAGATGCCCACCCAAATTGAAAAATAACAACGAAGGATGAAAAATATATTAATTGTGCTAACGGACTTGAAGATTCACAGCCTAGACATTGCATGAATATAAACGGAAAACTGCAAAGTACGCAAATAGTTCCTGAAATTGAAAATGAATCCTGCCAGATTAGAAATCAAAATGATAAGCCATAAGGGACTGTTCACGTATTACGTAACTTCAAACTTCAAAAATTCTGCAACACAAGGCAGAACATCTTTAAAAGGGTTCATGAAGAGGTGAGGAGGAATTCCAAGCCCAGGGTTCCTAATAAGGGGATGAAGGTCTCCAAATATCATTAAATAAGCATTACGGAATAGTTGAACTGTCCCTAAGGTGGATTGAGTTATGAAAAGATAAGAGGCCTGCCTATAAGATGCCAAGTCTTCCGTCGTCCGTAGCGACACAAAAAGAAATTGTCGACTCTGTCCGCTTCGATGCCCACGAATGGAGTGGCCAATCCATCGGCCACTTGACCGACCATGAGTACAATGCCGGCTAAACTGTTGTTGAAACGCAGAACAAAATGGAAGAAAAGCAGGAGGTACGTAAACCACATCGAAGCGCAGAGGTCGTTTAGCACGTGGCCGATGCTGTAGGCCAACTTGACGCGTATAGGTAGCCTTGCATTTATTGTGTTTTCCATTATTGCGCTCGAAATTATTTCCAAAAAACGGTTTGGCGAAATCACGTCTTAAAAATCGTGAACATCATCTAAAATAAAATCAAAAACAAACAAGATGTAGGATCTACATATAAAAAATACACTTTTTATGTCAAAATACTAAAATTTACACAGAAAAAAATGCTGCAGTTTTCCAACTTTTTCTGCTGTTAAAAGTGCCATATCCAGCGTAATATGAAACACAAAAT
>JAQIXP010005762.1:0-10154 GCA_034700285.1 Proteroiulus fuscus
TACCACCAACGGTTACAAAATGGGACTCAAAAATAATCTCTATGGGCGTTTAACATTAGTGAAACCCACCCTTAAAGTTAATTATTTTTATACACAAGTTCAACCTCAGAGTCTCAGACAGTGGCAAACACGTTACCTGGGAACAACGTTCATTATTAACAATTTGGATTATAATATTGAGGAATCTAAAAACTAAATTTTGAATGTTATAGCCTGGATAGTTGTATGAGCGTAATTTTACACATTTCAAATTTGTTTTTGAATTATTTTCAATATTTTTAAACAATTCATACTAGTGTAATTAAACCTAAAAAAATTCATTTGCCTCAAGTGACCTGACGTCATTTGAGGCAAATTCGGTTTTACTTTTATAATGTGCAGAATACTGTTTAGAAAAGTAAACTCAAAAAGAATTAATTTTAAAAGTGGAGACAACTAAAAGAAAAGAAGTTCCAACCGACTCACTGACATTTTGGCTATGCTATGAGAACCAAACCATTTTTAGGCCTAATTTATAAGGTGGATGTTGAATTGCCAATTTCTACTTTGTTTTAGTTTGTGACTAATTGTCCAGTTAGAGTTAACTGTTATTTTTTAATTCGCTCCTAGTAATAAATTATTAATTTTGTCAGAGTAATTAATAAAATCGTGAGGGGAAATTTTCCTTTGAATATAAAAATGACTAAACTGAATTGAAGCATTCATTTTGCCTGTAATGTATGAATTACTAACGTAAGTAGGCTACAGATAAGTTTCCTTAAACATGTGATGTAATTTTTTAGTGATTGCTGGCCCGTGATCGACAAAAAGACAGAGGCGGCATTTCGTCGTGTTTGCTGCATTTGGATTGAAAGCATTTGTAAAGTGAGCAAGTTTTACTATTTCCTTAGGATAGGCTATCTTGAATTTCTATGCCGATCAACAATCATGAGTGCTCACTGTTTGTATTGGAAATTGCAAATGTTTGTATTATAAATCTATCTTAGGGAAAGAGGTCTGAAGACACTTCTCTAATTTTTTTTCGGGTCGGAGGGAAACATTTGAAATTTCAGCATTAAACAACTGTTGACATCCAAACTTTTGCAGATTTGTTTAGTGATGAAATTTTGGTCGTTTTCCTCTGTCCTGAAAAAAAATTAAAAAAGCAACATCTGACCTCTATACTCTAGGTACAGAAATATGAATTGTGAGATTTATGGGTATACTTTAATGATATCACTTTTTGAGCTGGTGGGTGTTCGAACGATGATGATAAATAGTGCCCAAGTAGCGTGTTCAAGCCACTTTATGTGTAGCATACAGTTCCTTCACACCAATATGACAAAAATGCGTGAATGTACAAAATTTGCGATTTTGCAACTTCTGAACATATTTTTATTACATTATACTGATGTACATTACTGTTGGCGTAAGTACACCATCATAATGTAGTTTCCTAGCAGAAAATGTTAGATTAGCCTAGGATTGCAGGGGTCTCATTGCTCCTGATTTTCTAAATTTTATTTGTAATGACTTGACATGTGGGAGTGGGTGGGCCCATCAAAAATTGACAGCATAATGATAGCTAGGGTGGGTGGGTGGCCCGAAAATCCTGATTTTTTTAGTGACATCACTAAAGTATAGCCCTTTTGGGGCCATCCATATATTATGTGACACCATTAAAATGAATCTGGATATAAGGATTCACAGTTCCATAAATCCTGTATCAAATTTATGTTTATCCATTAATTTATTGCTACATATTATGAATTAATAGGAAGACAAAGAAGCAACATTTCCATCGCGTGTTGGACCCTTACTAATGTCCCCCCATGGCCCGAAATTTGTAAGCTTTGTAAATAAGTTTTCAAATTACGTTATGATAAAGGACCTATTAAGATTAGGAGGTAAATTTCTAAAATAGTTATTTGTCACGCACTCGTAATATATTACATTTCAAATTATGTTTTACACGTAACTTTAACCTCAATCCTAGGTCCGCCAATTGGTCCTATGATTTCATGTCCAAATGTTGATGGAAATGATCCAGCAGTGTTTCAGTTGGCGGAGGTGATTTTGGAGAATGCTACACGTGAGCATTTGACTTTGCATGCTGAGTATCAACGCAATCACTTGCAGAATTACTTGTCATGGAAGGAAGCTATGGCGTATGTGTTTTTTCTATTGTATACATTTTTAGTTGCCTTAATACATTCAGCTTTTACAAATGTCTTAAAATTTGACTATTTAACCAACTCAGTTAATTTTTCAAAATAAAATTAGATTTTGAGTAATTTTAAGAAATGTTGGAGAGAATTATAAGTAATTTCTCACATGAGAATCTGTATGGTTTGGCAATTGGCCATGAATTAAAGAAAGGCATTTTGAAAAATGACTCCTTTTATTTATGATTGCTTTTAGGCATTCAACTAATATACATCGTAAATTGACTAAAGACATAAATGATATAAAACAAAAGAAAGTCAGACTGATGTCACAAGAAAGCAGGTTGGAATTTGTTCTGTTACGTTTCAAGTGCAAAGCTTGCATTACCTAGTAGCTCATCATTGTATTTTTTTTTGCAGATTTGAACCCAGTGCTGGTCAGGAAAGGAATATTAGTGAAAACTATAGAACGGTATATAATTAATCATAAAGTATTAGACTTTGCTAGCACAAATATATTTTTAATAATATTGCCTTTAAAAATAAAATACAATTTTCTGCAGCTGACAGAATCTTGGAATAAAATATCTGACAAGGCAACCACTGATGAGCAGAATTGGGAAATTCTATCATCACTGCTTACTGGGAGGCATAGCCAACATTGTTTAGATGGAGATAAGCTGATAGTAGAAATTCCAGACATTCTTCTAGAAAAAGCCAAAGAATTTGGATTGAACCAGGTACCATTAAGGATTATGACTATTCCATGCTTCTAAACTAATTTTGCTAGATAAAGAATATTTTTCAAGGGTTTAAATTTATATATTCATGTCAGAATTGTCTAGGTTAGTAAATTATTTATTTTGTACCGAAGTTCAAGATCAGCAAAACTTCTAAATTAAATCCTTCTAGAAAACTTGTAACTTTGTAAGATTGTAGAAATTGCATGTTTAACCAATCTATATTAAGATTCCATGCTGGAAATAATTAAAGAATGATGGTACTTCCATTTATAGGGCGATTTGGATGGATTGGTGAAAAACAATGAAGTTGATCTTTCCAAATTTGCAATCTTTGCATTTTCTGCAATCAAATTATATGTCAAGGATGTGACGAAGAAAAGTAAGTTGTTATTTATTTTAGTAACAATAAATATTGAACCACTTGCGTTAATAATATATTTAATTCAACTCAGTACCCTACTATCAGCATATCATGATGCCATTCGGTAGGGGTATTATTCCACCATCAGGAGAATACTCCCATGATAAAACCCATGCTACATTTTAACCTTATGTTGTTGCTTTAATGCACTTAGTTTTATAGCTTCATTTTGCAGAATGACTAAACTTTGCGATTTCTAATTATAAAATTGGTATTAGAATTGATAAACATGAGTGTTTTTTTTCTTTTCTATCAAGATCCCTTTCCTGAATTAAAAAAAATGGCCACATTTATTGAAAAGGGCCTGGAAAGACATACCTTTATCTCAAAGCGACTTGACAAGTTGAAGCTTGAATTAGTCACTACAATAGATAATTTGGCAGCTTCTACAAGGGCAGATTTAGAAGAAATATTGACCTCTATTAGTTTAACAGATATACAAGTATTTCTATTTTTAACTTAACCATGTAATTTTTCCATGTAATTGTGTGAGCAACGTGAAATAAGAGCCACATTATGATTTTGTTTAGATTCTGCCCGGTGACTTCATTCCAAAAACTCCACCTTTGAACTTGCTTGGTGGGAACCCATTAAATCTCGGATCTCCATTTAATACACCAAATCCTGCCACAACTTCTCCATATCAAACTTCACATTCTATTAGTGGCATACCATTGGACAGAGGTTTTAAAAGAAGCTGCAGTCCGCTGGTGTTTGATGCATTAAACAGCCAAGCTAACCAGTTGGCTGAGGATGGTCAAGGGTGAGGCCTCTTGATTGTCCTTTGATTTGGAAAATAATGATTTTTGGTCTTTTCTTCTATAATTAAAATGGTATAGGATAGGATAATCCCAGATTCCAATTTTTGTCCAATATTTCAGGAGTGAAAGGAAACCTAGTCAGCCACTTCTGGAAATAGAAGTGGGAACTAATGTAAACAGACAGTGGACCAAAGTCATTGCAAGTGCAAAGTCCATTCCTGCCTTTGTTTTAGAGGATGACTCTCCAACGCAAGTCAAAGGCATGCAAAGAAAGAATGTTCCACTAGCCGTAAATCCTGTCGCTTCAAAGATACCAGTGTATGACGCTCGCAAAAAGAAAATGAATGAGGTAAGATTTAATAGATTTTTTAGAACTAATGAGATACACTAAATGAGTTGAGAAATGCCAAACTTTCCAGAATATTTTAGATACTACTTTAAAGTGGAGTCCCTTACAAAGAAATCACCATTATTTGCATGAAAAATCTAGATTTGAAATCAGGCAAATTCAAATTTTCAAATCTTTTTATTTTAGAGAAATCTGAATTCTGAAAATCACAGATTTTTGGGCTAGATAACCTAGATTTGCAATCTACATTTTAGTGCACTCGAAAATAATAATTTTGTACAGAAAACCTCAGAAAGCCATGACAAAAACGTTTTAACGCCTGATGATTTGAAATATTGATGGCAGCAGGGTTGATTTTCTGAGCGATTTTATCCCATCTTTCATACACAGATTGGACCATTATTGAGAGGTAGTCCTTAGTTTTACAATGACAAAAACATATCCACAATTAAAATCTAAATTTGATGTGACAAAAAATGTCTTGTAAATAGCGATGCCTTCAAAATTAGCACATTATAGTTAAATCTAAATCAGTAGTCAAAAACACAAGATTTTAGAAATAGCGATTTCATAAAAGTTTGATTGCACACAAATTCGTAATTAAAAAACGCAATTTTGCTGATAACTTAATTTCTGAAATCACGATTCCGTACAATTTTTAGTTTTGTTTTAATATGCTTAGATAAATTGATTTATTGCCTGGAAAATCACCAGTTTTGTGAAATCTAAATTTTTGTGGGTTAGTGGTATTTTAAATACTAAAATATTGGAAAGTTCCAGTTTTTTTTAAGTTAATTAGTACAACTTTTCACTATAATAGGGGAGAATGAAACATGTGAAAATCACATGAAATCAAACTTCAGTTTTCCAGTATAGTGCCAATATCTAAAAAGCCTGATCTCCAATGTATATGGTAAATGGATTGCATTTTTTATTGTTACTTTACGACTGGAAACTTTTCCAAAAAGTTTGTCTGCTAGCATATGTGAGATATTCTATCTCATTGGTATCGATTGCTTCTAGTGAGATAAATTGAGGAATGTGTAAGCAAGCCTACACTTATTCTCACTGATATTTTGTTTCATGATTTAAAGGGTTTACCCCTGTGATCATTGAGGAAAAATTATTTGAATGTTTAGGCCTACATGTTTTATGATATTGCATAAAGTGTTGATTATGAACGCAATGATTTCTACATTCAGCATTATTATTTGATATTTTTGCGCTTGATAACTCAGACTCAATGCATGTACATGTGCTAATTTAGATTTAGGAAATATTACATTTTTAAATCCCGAAGACGTTTTGTGGATATCCTGTACATAACGTTGCCCAAAAAGAAATGCTCGGTTGTTTGTTAATTAGTACTGTCTTATTTTAGATTGGTGTTGCAAATGTGCTAGCCCAAAGAAAGGACGCTAGTCCCCATGGTCTTCTTACTGTCCCAAAAGTTGCCAAAGAAAACCAGCAGCAATCAGGTGAGTGCAAATGATTTTTTTTTCTAAATGTTCTTGCGGTACCGTAAAGCAAAGTGGATCAGCCAGTTCAGAATTTGTGCAAGACACAAGGGTCCGAACCCGAACCAACTGGAAATTCCTCGATGCCTACAGTGTTGCACATCAGCATTAATAAAAAAACTAAAATGTAAACATTGCAATGGATATTTAATAGGTGACCATATCTTTGGTGTTGCAGCCCAATTCGATGCTGAAAGCTCATTTGAAACTAGTCTTTTGATGTCTACGCCAACACGGATGACAGAAAGCAGCAATCCTAAGACACTATTTCCACCACAAAACTTCTTTGGAGGCAGTGCTGATAAAAATAACGTGGAAAATGTTTTATCAAGCACTGTGTGCAGATACGGCACACCTGAAAATGGTATGTTGAAACGCATTAGTTCTATGTCAAAGAAAGTGGGTAAGTAAGTTTACCTGTTTAGGACTAGTTTACTAATAAGTTTAATGATACCTCACAGATTCAAAATTAAAAGTTTATTATGTAGGCTACAGTTAATTTTAAATCAGAAAAGAAAAGGAGAAGTGCCTTCTACATAGGCAATAAATTAGACCCAAGTTATTTGATGAGAATAACGCACCTGAGAGAGGGAGATAAGAATGTTATTTTAAATTAGCTGTATATTAATAATTTTCTTCCAAGGCTGTGAACTTAGCAGTGATTATTATGATTTTAGCAGTAATTGCATTACATGTTTTATGTGGAAAACAATAAGTTAAATGTGTTTATTACAGACTTAAGAGGAACGAAAGATTATCCAAATAAAAAAGATGTTGCTAGTTTTGGGATTCAAGGTAATTTTACTTTGTCATCTAATCAATTTGGTTTTTTTGACTTTAATTAATTTACCGATAACTAATTTTTGGAATATTACTTGATAATTTTATAAATTTAGAGGAAGGAGACAGCCTCCTAGTTCAAAGCGAAGACAGCTTGTCACCATGCAGATTCAATGTAATGTGATATTATTTAAATTGTTTTTTGTGGCATTGTCATTTGACAGATTCTAAACCTATTTATAAATTCTAAATTTTTGATAAATAATTAATCAACACTTATTCAAGCTTCGATCAACATGTTTATCTAACTTAATACTTGTAAAGGACTTTAAACTTTCTTTTAAAGGTGTGGCAAATTTGTTGCATGGATTAAAAAAAAATGTATACAGTAATGAAGTGTTATAATACGAATATTCAAAAAAAAACTTTTTTTAAATAAACGAACAAGAAATTAACTAACGTTATACTGCTGATATTTCTTTTGGATAGCTTGATCCATTTGGTTAAAATCAGTTACAGGGGGTTATACTTTTAGTACGTAACACCTTAAAGGGAAAGGGAGGGGAGTATGTTGACACTGCGAGAAGATGTACGTTGGGTGGAGGGGATTTGTCACGGTCAGTGGCAACTTGCCTGTGCTTTATGAGACCAATAAGGGAACAATTTGCATTTACAAAATAAAAATAGTAGGAATTATCCTATCTTAGAAACACACTTTTCCTTACCTTTTATTTAAAAAAAATGAAATTAATTAAAAACAATTTAATAGCAACTACCTCTCAGAAAAATAAAATTAAAAATAAAATATATAGGATTAACGGGAAAAAGCGTGTTTCTAATACTGGGTAACGGTTTAGGTTAAGTTTGGGGGATTAGGGTAATGCCCCCGGTTAGGTTTGGGGGTATGGGGTTGGAGGCCCCAGTTAGGTTAGGTTTGGGGGTATGGGGATAATGCCTAGGTTAGCTTCTGGGGAATGCGGACAAAGGCCCCGACTGTTTTGGAGTTTGGGGCAAAAGCCCCGGATATATGTTGGGCACAGCCAACTAATATTTTTTTATTTTATAAATAATTAAAATATATTTTATTTTTATATTAGTATTTTATAAATGTATAAAATTAAAAAAAATCTTAGTAGGATGTGGTTTGGGGGAATATTTGCGGAGGTATTCAAAAATTTGCACTTTTGCTCGGCCGGGGAAGGGGGTGAATTCCGGACCCCCTCGACCGCCCCCCCCTTCCCTAAATCTGCCACTGGGTATGGGAGCAAAGCCCCCATCTAGGTTTGGGGGCATGAGGGAAATGCGCCCACTTCCAGTATGGGTAGTGCAATATCACGAAAAGTGGTGACTGAAAGATGCAGGCATGGGGGCCGTGGATTTCGGCTTGTATATTTATATTCAGTTTCAACACTCTGTGAACCTTTGTATATGTGCAAGCTCATGTATAACCGCGAGTTCAAAATATATTTGGAATTGGGAAGTGTTTTCGGAAATTGGAATGTTTTTTTTTTTAATTTGGTGAGTGTTTTTGCCATGGATTTGTCCATATGAGGCACCGTACATTTATTTGGTTGCGCAACCAAGGCCTATGGCGCAACTAATCAGTGCTGCCAGATCCCTATAGGTACTGCATTGGGCGGGCCAGGAAGAAAGTAATAAATTTTATTAATTCGGAAAAATATTTTCTTATTTTTTAGCGTTTGTTGAATTATGGGAATATCAAAGTTAATTTGGAGTACATTTTTAAATTGTAAAGATTATAAATAAGGCGAAGTTTTAATTATTAAATTTCACATTTCGCGGCATTAATAATGGTCACATTGGAGGAGAATTCATTTCCTCCTCTTCCGAAGTTTGCCAAAATCCTTCGAAACCAAAACCGTTTCTTTTCGTTTTGCATTTTCGAAATGAAATGGTAAGTAATTAAATATCTCTACTTTATTTGTATAGTAATATATCAGGAATATTACTTTTGTGAATAACTATTTCTCTAAGCTTATAAATCTTAACAGTTATAGGACAAAGTTACATTTATACTGATAAGCCAATGTTGTTAGGCCTAACATTAAAATGATTTAATTTCGACTTTTTGTGTGTAGCCTACGTCGGATTTCGAGAAAGCCTAGCTGAAATGGCTGAGATCTCCGACTATACTTCCGAACTAAGGGTAAGCTTAGGAGTAAGCTATAATTTCCATAAGTCTTGCAATGCCTGAGAAAACGGTGCTAGAAATATGAAATGCGATCGTTATGCTGTACTTTGAAAGTTTGAATTAATGTGGGGTGGCGGTCATATTTTTTCTCAATTATTTTGACCCACTTCACAGGTAATTACACATTCATTTGGGGCTATACTTTTAGTACATTACGCCTGGGAGGGGGGTTCGCGTTAACACCGTCACAATTTGTTACATGGGATGGAGGGGGTCTGACCATTTTGTGACTACAGTAACGCTTGTGTTTCCAGTCAGACGCGTCTCCACGGGGATGGGGGGGGGGGGGAGGTGCTAACAAGGCGATCGCCTCCCTCAAACGCCACCTTTAAGTCTTCTTTAACGCTTAGCTCCGACCAGCCCCGTAGCCAAGATTACCATGAAGTGGCCATATCTCCCATTTGAAATTTATTGTAATATCCGATACATGGGATAAAAGGTTGGTAATACTTAAGGGGAGGAGGCCACGCTAAGAGCGAACCAAAAAGTTACAAACTAACCAGGGTGCGAACCTTCGTTCCCTGGAACCCCCCTTCCCCCCCACCGGGCTCTGCCCCCCAGATCACCTCAATTCCCCCCCCCCTCGTAGCCTAACCTGACTTGACCTGACCTAACCAAGCCTAGCCCTACTTTTCGTATGATCCCTTTCCATTCTGTGGATACATCTGTGTATATAAATTCCGTGGCCTCCCTCTCCTTAAGTACCACCAAAAGTCCCCCCCCCCCATTTCTGTTGAGGTGGCTACAGGGCTGGCTCCAACCCCTCGTTACATATCTATCTCTGATGCTCACCTACCTCGATCATTTCCTTTCTCTTTTCCCTTCTCCCCCCCCCCCCTCCCAACCACTTTCGACCCCGATCGTACTCCCCAAACCCTTTTCTGGAACCAGTAACAAACACTACAGGAAATTTTTAAAGGGAAAGTATCACCTTGAAATAAGTAGGCCTAATTTTTAAATGGTAGGCCTACACACTTACCAGATATGAATGTCTATGGCAATAAAAATGTTAGCAAAGTTTTCATGTTGAAGAAATCACGATGTTTCCAAAATACGCATTAGGCGCCATTTCTCTTAGCTTTCGGCTGCTTTCAGCAAGCACTAATATACTGGGGCGCCCCCTGGCACATGTATGTCTATCACACGGTGCAGTATATTTAGGTGAAGGAACTGTCGTCTGCTTCAATGCTTTTTCGCCCATACCAACTGGCGATCGAATTGTGACTG
>JAQIXP010005763.1:0-10153 GCA_034700285.1 Proteroiulus fuscus
CATTCTCCATAGGGGTATGTTCAACTTGCCAGGCCTTATTTATTTATAAAATAAAAAAAAATCTTAGTAGGCTGTGGTTTAACATAAGAATTGCGATGCTTAGAAGGAAAGTGAAGCCAAAATCGAATTATTTCAATGAAACATTTCCCCCCCATTACTAACAGGTGGCGCCACAAAATTTCTGAGATTTTAGGATTCAGGTATTTCTGAGATCGGGCAATATGGCGCTGCCCATTTTTATCATAAGAATTGTGATGCATAGAAGGAAAGTGAAGCCAAAATCGAATGATTCCAATGAAACACTTTTCTCATATTACTAACAGATGGCGCTAAACATTTCTGAGATTTTAGGATTAATTTATTGGGTATCATTGCGCTAATGTTATCCAATGCATTTTTGTTGTGCATTGAAATGAAATAGGGAAATACACGTTGTACTAGTATTTTTTACTTCATTTTTTTTTATTCAATAATGGCAATAATTAATTTCCCAAATTTTTCATAAAAAAAACAACAGAAAATTGAAAAATAACTAGATTAAAAAAAACACATTTAAGCATGCAATAAGTTTGCAGTTTCAGAGAAATTTGACTTTGTTACGTTTAACCTAATGATACAATGCGCATGCGTGACTGACATTAAATATTTACAAAAAAAAAACGAAAAATAATTATTAAAAAAAAAATTAAGGGAATTTTCCGGAAATGGAAACTACCTGTTGGCGCGAAATTTTTTTATCACATCCGCTTGCAACGTGTTTAAAAAATGACGATAGTTATTGGCAGAAACAGTGACCACGGGGTCAACAGCTGGGCAGTTCGTGAAGCTTGTGTTGGTCAATGCATTGTTTGCTACTTGAATTCTGTGGTTTTTTTTGCAAATTTTATGCAAATTTTTTAGTTGTTTTTTAAAATGTTTTAAAAATATAAGAACTTTAGAAATTATTCCCAAAAAAGTTGTATTAATTCAAAAACTTAAAAGAATACGAGTTTTCCTATTAAAAAAAATGATTCTCTATGGGGAAAATTGCCTTCTTTTAAGTGAAGCTGATTTTTTGCAATTTTTAGTTGTTTTTTTAAAATGTTTTAAAAATATATGAACTTTAGAGAGTATTCCCAAAAAAGTTGTAGTTATTCAAAAACTTAAAAGAAGACGAGTTCTCCTATTAAAATACCTGATTCTGTATGGGGAAAATTGCCTTCTTTTAAGTAGAGCTGATTTTTTTTTGCTCACAAAATTTGCAAAAATTTTTAGTTGTTTTTTTAAAATGTTTTTTAAATATAAGAACTTTAGAGAGTATTCCCAAAAAAGTTGTATTTATTCAAAAACTTAAAAGAAGACTGGTTTTCCCATTGAAATACCTGATTCTGTATGGGGAAAATTGCCTTCTTTTAAGTAGAGCTGATTTTTGCTCACAAAATTTGCAAAAATTTTAGTCGTTTTTTAAAATGATTTTTAAATATATGAACTTAGAGAGTATTCATTAAAAAGTTGTAGTTATTCAAAAACTTAAAAGAATACGAGTTTTCCTATTGAAAACAATGATTCTCTATGGGGAAAATTGCCTTCTTTTAAGTAGAGCTGATTTTCGCTCACAAAATTTGCAAAATTTCTAGTTGTTTTTTTTTAAATGATTTTTAAATATATGAACTTCGAGAGTATTCCCAAAAAAGTTGTATTGATTCAAAAACTTAAAAGAAGACGGGTTTTCCCATTGAAAACATTGATTCTCTATGGGGAAAATTGCCTTCTTTTAAGTAGAGCTGATTTTTTGCTCACAAAATTTGCAAAATTTTTAGTTGTTTTTTAAAATGTTTTTAAAATATAGGAACTTTAGAGAGTATCCCCAAAAAAGTTGTATTTATTCAAAAACTTAAAAGAATACGAGTTTTCCTATTAAAAAAAATGATTCTCTATGGGGAAAATTGCCTTCTTTTAAGTGAAGCTGATTTTTTGCAATTTTTAGTTGTTTTTTTAAAATGTTTTAAAAATATATGAACTTTAGAGAGTATTCCCAAAAAAGTTGTAGTTATTCAAAAACTTAAAAGAAGACGAGTTCTCCTATTAAAATACCTGATTCTGTATGGGGAAAATTGCCTTCTTTTAAGTAGAGCTGATTTTTTTTTGCTCACAAAATTTGCAAAAATTTTTAGTTGTTTTTTTAAAATGTTTTTTAAATATAAGAACTTTAGAGAGTATTCCCAAAAAAGTTGTATTTATTCAAAAACTTAAAAGAAGACTGGTTTTCCCATTGAAATACCTGATTCTGTATGGGGAAAATTGCCTTCTTTTAAGTAGAGCTGATTTTTGCTCACAAAATTTGCAAAAATTTTAGTCGTTTTTTAAAATGATTTTTAAATATATGAACTTAGAGAGTATTCATTAAAAAGTTGTAGTTATTCAAAAACTTAAAAGAATACGAGTTTTCCTATTGAAAACAATGATTCTCTATGGGGAAAATTGCCTTCTTTTAAGTTGAGGCTGATTTTTGCAAAAAAAGTCATTTTTTGTGTTGAAATTATTTGAAAAACAGTGCCATCACTTTAGAAACTACCCCCAAAAAAGTTGTATTTTTATTCCAAAACTTAAAAGAAGATGTGTTTTCCCATTGAAAACCCTGATTCTCTATGGGAAATATTGCCTTCTTTTAACTGGAGGCTGATTTTTTGCAACCAAAAAAAATTGTATTTTTTAAATAATTTGAAAAGCAGTTCTAAGATTTCAGAATTACCTCGTGCAAAGCTGTATTTATTACAACACTTAAGAGCAGGTGACATTTCCCATTCGAAAACCTAATTCTCAACTAGAAAAATTGGCTTCAATCTCTTAGGTGGGATCATACTATACACATTGTTTTCTGTGGCAAATATAATCTTAGCATTAACGCCCATATTGCATACAATGCACTGACCACGTCACAAGCGCCCCTTATTTTTAACAGGGCCTAATGGCGGTTGCGGGCGGCCGCTCCTAACCGAACATTACACACACACGCACACAATAAGCAATTAAATGAATAGGAATACGTATATCCCGTGCCACTGATTATCACTTGTGGGGGAAGGGCGGCAGTAAGGGCGCCCCTTTTTTGAGAGATTGTTTTGTTTTTTGAGAGAGACTTGACTTACAGGTATAGGGTCCCAATGCGTTTGGTAGTCCTGGGGAGCACGAGGGGCGCTATAATCCCTTTGTCTGACTCTTTGGACGCCGACTGGGCGCTCTCGTTGGAGTGGCGGCGCGGATCCAGCCGGCAGATGGCGCTGTTGAGGATGTTGGCGCGGTTGTAGTCCAGATTGTTCAGGTCCCAAACCAGGTTGGTCAGGGACTTGGGCCTGGCCAGCCGCCTCTTGCTGCAGTTGTTGTTGTCCTCCATGATGTAGGAGCCGCCCGAACCGGCCGACGTGGGGCCGCCCGAGTTGGACGAGTCCAGCGTGTTGAAGTCCAGCGCCAGATTGGTCAGCGACTTGTAGCGAATGTTGAAGATTGGCGAGGTGGCCGACGACTTGACGCTGCGCACCGTGCTCTTCGGGGCGCTCTCCTTGTGGCCGCCCGCGCCGCCACCGCCCTTGTGGTGGCGGAAGAAGCGCGATTTTGGCGTCCCGCCGCCCCGGTGCAGCGCCGCGCTCTTCACGTACATCTTGTTCTTGCTGGCCCGCGTGTGCACGTAGAAGCGCCCCTGCGCCTCCTTGCGCGGGATGCGCTCGTACACGTTCTCCGTGGCCCTCTTGATGTGCACCACCGCCGGGATCATGCAGTGGGTGATGATGGGCGTCGTGGCTGGGGGCGCTATCGCCGGGGGCGGCACCTGCACCACGTCTGGATTGTTGTTGTTGTTGCTGGCGCGACGCAACGGGATTGTCTCGATGGGCGGCGGGTCCGGCTTGCCGACGGCTGTGGGCTCCGCCGCCACGTCGGGCGCTTCGGCGATTTCGGGCGCCAGCTTGGGCGGAGGAGCGAAACCCCGCACGTAGTCGTAGATCTGGTCGATCTCGTCGTAGCGCGTGTCCTCCTTGTCCGGCATCTCCTGCTCCTTGACCTCGACCACGCTGCCGCCCGCGTACATGCGGTAGCCGTACGGGTCGGAAAACGCCCGGCGGAAGTAGGGCAGCTTCCTGGAGAGGGGCGCGTCGTTGCGCAGCTCCCGACTGAGCATGATATCGAACACCTGGATCTTGTCCTGGATCTCGTCTATGAGCGCCTTGCACTTCTCGTCCAGCCTGGAATATTCCTTGGCCGTCTGGAGAAGGGCGGCGTTTTTGGGGCCCTGCAGTTTGAGGGGCGCCGTCGTCGGCACCGCCACCATGGACGGCTCCTTGTGCAGCGGCAGCGCCATGACGCATTCCTCCTCGAAGCTGGCGTACAGTCTCATCTCCGGCACGAAGGCGGCGCCCGCCTTGCCGCCCACGGGCGGCTTTCCCGTCACCAGCCGCACCATGAGGGGCAGGCGCTTGGTCAGCAGGTTTTTAATACTGTGCACGCCCGAAATATTCCCCTCTTTGGCGATGATGCTGAACTTTGCCCTCTGCTCGAAGCCCAGGTACACGTTCTCGCCCCTCTCGTCGAAGCAGCGCAGGAAGCGCCCGGGCGCCCGCCCCTTGTTGTCCGGCTTGGGATTGGCGCTGGTGCCCAGCACCTCGCTGATCAGCACCAGTGTCTCGCCGGCCGCTATGGTCCGCACCTTGTCGGTGATGGTCTCGACGTCGTCGCCCTTGGCCACGTACGCCTTGATGTGCTCCCGCACCAGGCACGAGTCGGGAAAGCAGCGCGCCAGCTCGGCGACGCCCTCGACGCACCGCACCGCCCGCCCTTCCTCAGAAAGGATCTCAAACCAGCCCTCGTAGTTTTCGGGAATGGCCAGCTTGGGACCCACTGGAACCACCTTCTTGCCCTCCTTGAATTTGACGCACTGCGCCGCCACCTTGAGGCGCTTCCCCGTGGAACACAAGAACACTTGCTGCTGCAGCGACGGGGCGGCGAGGGTCGGGACGCCCAGCGTCAGGTACTGGCCCTTGATGATGCGCGCCACCTGCGGGAGTTGGTACTTCTGCAGGAAATCGCGAAGGTAGTGACCCTCGTCCGCCCATTTGGTAAGGGTCAGCAGAATTGACCCGTCGTTCGAAGTCGTCATCGTACTGGACACGACCGTTGTCCGACGTCCGCTCTTCCAGTGCATACAAGCGGGCGGGTTTGGAAGGCTTAGGAAGCGTTTTGATATTTCACCTTTTTTATTTTAGAACGGTCGTTCCGATATAAGATGTGTTCTTTGATTTCTTGTTATCTTGTATCCATTGTGAGATATGAACACTTTTTTGAAGTTTTATCACACATAGAACACGCGTTCTGTTAACTGGAACATTGAGCACGGGAACACGATAATATTAGCACATTCATGTTCGAAGCGCGTTCTAATTTTCAATGGAACACGAGGGCGTGGAAACATTCGAATCTTTTAAACTTATGAAATCGTTGTTCTAATTTTTTGCGAGCATTCCAAATTGTACACAACGCGCGTGCGTTCGAATATTCAGAAATCCAGTGTTCTTATTTTCTTTTTCCAAATGGAACACCAGCGTCCTTCTAATTTTTTTGCGAGCATTCCAAATTGTACACAACGCGCGCGTTCGAATATTCAGAAATCCAAAGTTCTGATTCTCTATTTTCCAAAAAATGGAACACCAGCGTGTGAAAATATTCGAATTTTCTGCTTGTTTTTTTAAAAGATTTGTACACGTTCTAATTTTTTAAAGCATTTCAGTAGAACACAGGCGTGTAAAAAGAATATATAGAAATCCGTAAACGGATAGCGTTTGTTCTGATTTTAGTTTTCCTTCCCGAGGAACAAAAATTCACCGTAAATTTCAAAATTTAGAATGGTATTAGAATTACAACGAAGAACACGGATTTAATGGTTTCATTCTTAGAAGAATGAGGAATCCGGAACACCGCGTGGCACTTTCGACTTATTCCGAAACGCGGACACTGAGAGGGTATAGGACCGGCCAGCGGTCATCCGGGAGTCCATTTTGGAACGAAAGAGTCCGGTATATTCCACGGTACAGACAGACTCGTATAATGTTTTGTTCTTTTTTTTTTTGTGAGGGGGACCGTGCCCCTTACCACACACACTAACGAATACTCCTTTTTTAGTACTATGGGTACCCAACCGCCCCGCACTACCATTCCAACTGCACTGAGATAGCGAGGGCAACGGCTGACTCATTAATACAGCTGCTTACCTGTTTGCAGGTAAATTTCCCCCACCTGGTGACGAATAAGGGAAAACAAACAGTACAAAACTGGTTAGTCTGAATCTCCTACCCTCAGTGCAGAGGTACCAAGTACACACCTCAACTTTTCTGAACTTATTTGCCATTGCTGCTGCTGTTGTTGTTGTATGCCTGGTGTTAAAATTTGCGTCAGTACAGAATTAGAGATGAAATATGTCATTTTCTTGTGTAGTTAGAGATGACAGAACTGAGATGTACTTCTGGTTTACTGCCACCAGGTGGCAGTTTTAATTGTACTTTGCAGTCTACTGCCATCTGTAAAAACAATGTTAGTCTGGGTTAAGTAGGAGGTCAAAGGTCACATGAGTACTTTTTTTTAAATTAATTTTGTTTAGGGCCAATTGTACCAACAAGGGTTAACTTTATTAACCCACTGTTAAACTTAGGTTCTCTCTACTGTCCTGAATTTTCATTGGCCGAAATCGGTCACATGATTAAAATAACCCGGGGCTAAGACTTAACTGTAGTTGGTACAATTGGCCCTTAGGAAACTTTACTGTGAATTTGCCTTGATTTTTAAAAGCTATATACCGGTATTGACATTTCTTTGAAGCATGCTTTGACTGCCACCTGGTGGCCAAAGTGGACCTCGCTCTAACCTACGATTTTTTTTTATTTACATTAGGCGGATCTTTTCCAAAACTTCGGATGGAGGATTGTTCGCTACCTGTGACATCATCTCTATCTGGGTGCGCCTTAGCCATCGTGACGTCATATATGTCATCAGCTGCAGGATTGCTAATGGGTGGTAAGTGACGTCATTCGTTTTTTCGTTGTGATCCTGACGCGTTAACCGTTGCATTTCGATGGCTTGATTCACAAGTAGCGAATAAGCCAAAAGTTACTTTTGAGATAATGAAAAAAAAAAGCCAAAAATTGTCACATTCGCTACGTGTATTTTAAAAAAAAAAATCCGGGTCTCCAGGAATCTTTAAAATATAAACTAACGAATGGTACCATTCGCCACTTGTAACTTTTAGGAAGTGATACCTCGTTGGATATTCGCTACTCTTCACATCTGCAACTTTTAACAATTTATGGGTTAAATTAATTTCTGTAACTTTAGGTTCAATTGGGGACACTTCCAGGATCACAATGGTACAATTATCTAGTTTTTGATGAATTGGCTCATTCGTTACTTTTGAATCAAGCCTTCGATTTGTTGCCTACTTTAAAAATCCAGACAGGTGGGTCAGTTTAACCCCATTTATGTTAATTAGCAAACGCGTGGGGGGAGGGGACGGGGTCAAAGGGTAACATGCACCTGCGCTATTCACCCTAAGTTAGGGTGAAAAAATGGTTACCCATTCTATTTTTTTTCTTCTATGCTTTGTGAGGGGAAGGGGAAAGGGGGGGGAAGCAAAATAATCTAAGTACACCTGGGGTGGCTTATTTAGGCCAACCCTGACACCTGCTGGCCTTCGATGAACTAATGGGGCTGGACCCCCGGGGGCTCCGGGGGAAGGAAGGGGGGGGGCCGAGGGTCAACCGTATACTGAGGCCTCCCCACACTCACACCCACATCCATTTAAGTAGGCATTCAGCTTACTGGGGTATTAATTGAAAAAGGACAAACTTTTTAAGTGGATTTGGGGGGTTTGTTACACGTTAGCTTATGCATTTTTCGCACGCGGAATTATTTCATGGCGTGAAATTGGTCAGTATTTGACTTGGGATGGATGGTCAGGGAGGATCCAAAAATAGGCGAGAAAGTCAGGGATAGTTCATAAATTGAATTATTTAAAATTCGGGGATTTCCATAAATGTGCGTTTAGGGGAGGGGGCGGAGTTTGATTTTTGTGACGTTATAAGAGGGGAGGGTCTCGATTTTTGGTGAAAAATGTGACGGGGGAGGGGGGAGAAGACATTTATCTTGAGTGACGTCATTTTATGGAAAGCCCCTTAGGTCATTTTCCACCTGGCGGCAAGGAAAGGAACTACAGGTTCTTGTCGGCGTCCTGCTAAGCATTGTGTCAGCCTGTTTGAGGGGATCTATTCCTTACTGGCTCATTTTCGAGCCTTCCGTTTGAAAGGAGTTAATTATCGTATCGTATTGTATCGTATCTGCGGAACGTGCACGGGTTTTGCGCGTGGTCGCTAGGTGGTGTAAAACGAACGAAGCTAAGGCTTGTTTGAATTTTAAATTTTAAAGGGACAGTCCCACTTTGTGACAAATGAATCTTAAAATTAAGGTTATTAATAATGCCGTAGTTCAAAAATCACTGTTTCTAAATAAAGGTGATAGGCGCCATTTTTATAATTAGTCCCCCACCCAGGCAGAATGGCGCTGCGTGCAAAGGGGGATTCAAGTTGGCTTCACTTTATCGCTATGGAATAGTTATGCTTATAGTTTCTTAGCTTTCTTCTTTGCTTAGTTCTTTAGCTTTTATAGTTTTTATATGCTATAGTTTCTCTGTTTATGCATTAATTAAAACTTGTGCACCATAAATTAAGTTTATCACTAGAGGGATTGACAAAATGACTCCCAACATGGCTGCCATCGAACGTTGAGATTTTTGTCCCCCATTTGGCATTGTTTTAAAATTAATTACGATTGAATTTTGGTAATTTGGCTTCACTTTATCGCTATGGAATAGTCATGCTCATTCTCTGTCTATGCAAAAACTTGTACGCCATCAAGTTTATTACTAGAGGGATTGACAAAATGACTCCCAACATGGCTGCCATCGAACGTCGAGATTTTTGTCCCCCATTTGGCATGTTTTAAATACGCTATTCTTGTCTTTTTGCTCCCCCTCCTTTCTCGCAAAAAATGCTCGAGGGACTGTCCCTTTAAGAATACGGCGTTAAAAATGTGGTGAGAGTAACAAGATGGCGGCCCATCGATTGTCCAGTTTTCTCAAGTGCTATTAAACCAGTGTGCTAATAAGGGGGACTGGTTTTTCTCCCCCATTTGCATTTTTTTTTTTTTTTCAAATTGAATTTTAAAGCAAAATAAAACAAGCTTTTTCTTCTTTTAAAGTTTATGGAAAAAGAGAAACCAGTTTAACTCGTCTAGCTTTTATGAGAAACTTTCTAATGTCAACTAGGAATGGCCATTTTAGAAAGTGGTTAAGGCAACTTATAAGAAAAATCACCGAAAGACAGACCTTTTTTTTGGGATGGGGGGGGGGGAATAACTATCCAATGACAGGTTATCGCACCCCCCCACCCCTCACACCTCTTTTTTTTTTTGGTGGAATGTTTTTTAACTGCATGGTCAGCTACCCCCCCCCCATCCCCCCGACACTCTTACTTTCACCCATCCTATGGTTGCATTTCAAACACTCCCCATCAACCCACACTCGAAATTTGCCCTCGGCCCCCTTACCCTACCCCGTGGTCAAGTTTCAACCATTCCCCACTCTGCCAAATTCCCCCACACCCCCAAATCCTTGTTTACCCTATTGTTTTTCTCCCAGTCGTCCCCCCACTTTTATCACCAAATCTTTCCTCATGATTTCATCCTTCACTTCACCCCCGTAAACCCTACTTTCCCCCCCCCCAACCCTTTCCTCCCCCCTCTTTTTTCCACAATAATACATTCATGTTTTTTTTTTCAGGCCGAGCGCAAATTGGATGACGTCCCACCACCCATCCTTGATCATGGCTTCCTTCAGGACCTTTCCCTCACTGGGATATCCCATTCCACTGACGACATGGATCGCATAATAAGGGCGCACGGTAAAAAAAAATACTACAATCAAAACTAACTTAATGCACCATTTGATAAAAAAAATTTCGACCATTTTTTATAGGACAACCGATATAGTCATTCATGGGTATGGTCCTGACTGTGGGGGGGGGGGGGGGGGGGGGGGGGGGGGGGGGGGGGGGGGGGGGGGGGGGGGGGGGGGGGGGGGGGG
>JAQIXP010005764.1:0-10151 GCA_034700285.1 Proteroiulus fuscus
AGAGCTCGCGCCTTCATTCCAATAGAAGGCGCCACTATGCTTTAATAAACATGGCGTCTATTGAGGCTTCGCATTGCTAACCAAATCCAGGTATTCGGATCATTTTATTTATGGATAGATATAGTCAATATGCAATCGCAATTTCCATTTTAATTATAATTTTTCACGCTCTTTCTATTCACAACTTCTTTCTAACACAGCTGCATGAACGAGACTGCCATTGGCTGCAGCCGCCATGGCGCCCCGCCCATGCCAAAGGCCCTCATGCACCTGTGGAAGAATACACATGGTTGCACGGCTGCAAAGTCTATGTGAGATAGACTATATAGTTATGAATGGCTGTGACAATAATAATCGCAAGCAGTTTCCATATATTGAAGAAATCACGACACTCGTTAGGCGCCATTTTTCCCACAGATTTCGGCAGACACTGACAGTGGGTGGCGCCCTCTAGAACGTGCGTTGTCTACGTGTTGGGAGAGAGCCGATGCCGTTCATCCAGTAGAGGGCGCTACGTGCTGTCAGTGAAATGGCGCCTATAATTGGGTTTTGCATTTTCTACCAAATCCAGGTATTCGGTACATTTTATTTAATGATTGGTGGGCTCAAATCAAATTGGAATTTCTATATTTTTGTAAAGTTTTCATGCTCTTCCTCGTACAAACCCATTCTTGTAAGGTGGGAATTTCCCTTTTATGGTCGGAAGTTTGCACCCTCGTAGTAATGGAGATGACCTCTTATTGAAAAGGGTAAATTTGGAAAGTTTAGAAACCCCTTGAAAAACAGCACAGCATGGAGGCACTGGAGTATTGCAGTGAAGCGGGGGGGATGGGTTTGAAGGGGGTTACCCCCTTGTTACCTGCCCTGGCCGCTAGGTGGCAAATGGACGCGGTTAAGTCTTGAGTCATGTTTTGCGTGTTTTCGCTATCATTTTGTTTGTTATTTACCAATGTATAGTATTAATAGTGGTAACCTATTGTGTAATTTTAAGTCAAAATTTGGCTGATGAAATTTGATAATATTTTTATCTTTTTTCTATTAATTCAATATAATATTTTCTCATGCATTCAAGTTGATTTACCACACAAAAAAAGTGTTATGTGTAGGCCTATATACTTTTTTTATGCAATGAAAGTGGATATTCGAGTTTATTTAGTTTATTAAGTTTCCTGTATCGTATAACAAATTTATTGTTACAGTTGACAAAGGCAGTGAATAATAATAATAATAATACAAATATGCACAAGATATGATATAGAGATATTAAAACAAAATTTACACTTGTATTTTTTTTAAAGGGATTGGTGTGCATAGGCCTGGGGGGCCCCGTTATAGTGGCAAGGGGGGCCTTTGGATTGCTGTAAACGTTACTTGCGTTACTTCTCCCCCCCCTCCTCCTTCCCTCTTAAAAAGTTTATTTACTTAATTTTTTTAAATATTATTTGCGAAATATCGTAAAAATTAATGAAATTCTTGGAAATGTAAATTTTTACGGTGGCTCATGATGCATAGACAGATTATTCAAAATAATTTAGAGTGTTTCAAAATGAAGTCTTTTTTTTGCCCAAAAAGAAACCTTACTATTTTAAGGTACGTCCACGCTATGTCACAGAAATGTTATATAGCAAAGTTGTGTAACTTGTTAAAAAAAAAAAAAACTTGTTACTAAAAGAGAAAAAAAAATTATATAACACGATGTCATTATAGCATGTTTTCTTGGTATATCATTCATAATGTATCATTCTACAACACGTTATATGACGTTATATAACAAGTTCAGGGTTGCCACTCACCTGGAAAGTCAGGGAAATGGAAAATGGTCAGGGAAAGTCAGGGAATTTAGCAACAACTAGTAAACAGTCAGGGGAAAAGTCAGGGAAATAGCTGAACAAAAAGAAATTAAAACGAAAGAAATCTAAAGAATGATAGACTAATGGTGAAAAATGATGTGAAAAATGCTACTATATATGCAATTACATTCACATACTGGTACTTATTTATTGTATTACCTAGATTTAGTGGTATACTCCCCTTCTATTTCTTTGCATTTGGTTTTGAGTTTGGTCAGGGAATTTTTGAAAATTTGTCAGGGAAAGTCAGGGAAAAGTCAGGGAAATCAACTAGTAAAAATTAGTGGGAACCCTGAACTTGTATACAACAAACTTATAAAACCCGATTTCGTTACCACTGAAATAAAACGCGATTTTTCGGTGAAAATGTTGTATTTTTGAAGTGGGCCTTTACTAAGTTTTATTTTGTTTGAGGTCTCCCGATGAACCACCGTAACAATTCAAATTTTAAATAACAAATGGCCTAATATGATTTTGTATTCCTACATATTTCAAAGTACAATATGGTGGTCCATAAATGACTTGTAAACGGCATTTATGGACGACCCCCCATACCCCAAAAATTCAGAGGAGGATACTGGATTTTGCTAAGGGAGGGGGTGGGGGGGGGGGCAATCGCATATTAAGGAAGGAGAGGGCAATTTTCTCTTGGCTATACTGGACAGCAATTTTTGCTGGCTAAAGGGGTGGGGGGCAATTGCCCCCATTGCCCCCCCCCTCCCTGTATCCGCCCTTGCCAAAATGAAAATTTAACATTTTTAAAAATTTTCCCCAAACTTTTCCTTCTGGAATGACTCGGTGGCGGCGCCAAGTACGAGGAGGCGCCCCCGCCGGAGAGTCTCGTTCGGAAACATTAGCCTGCTCTCGGTTTTCTAAACCGGAAGTTGCCCCCCCGTTAAGCCACCACATTAAGCCAGTTGCATGCTGGGATGGATGAGTAGGGTTCCGGACCGGAAGGACTTCTTCTTCTCTGGGGCTGTCCCTTTTTTCGTCGGGTTTGTAGCTCGTAAAGGCTTGAAGAATGGGGAAAATGGGCGGCAAGGGGGCGGTATTTTTTTTTTTTTTGGTATAGTTTTGTAGAATTATTATTGTATATATAGTCAGAATGAGAAGAGCTTTGTCGTGTAACCCCCTAATGTACATTAGTTTGCCAATGGATTACACAATGGATTCTACTCCAGGCGCCTATTATTTGTGTTTCTGCCTCATTTAATAAGTTGTGCCAAGAGTCTGTTGTTTGTGTGTTGAATTGAATCGAAAAAGTCAGGATGGAACAATGGGGGCTTGTGTCGGGCGAAGCCATAGGGGGCGCTTTTAGGAAAAATACGCGATTTGCCACTTTTTATGGAAGGCATTAGCCTTTACTCGAGTCTCGAAATAAGCCTTGCACAAGCCAGAAGGTTTGGAGAGAATTGGCAGAGCAGTTATGAGTAGTAAACTTGTAAAAAATGCATTTGGATAATGTTGTTATAACCCTGTACACACTATAGAGCACGAATCTGGATCCGTAACAATCTAGATTCGTGAAAGGATAAATAATTTTCAGCTGCACAAACTCTCGATTCATGCATTGCACTCTGGGAAATTGCGCTGTATTGTGGGCTGTTTTTAAAAAAATAAATTCCACTAAATGGCGCCCATTTTATAGGGATTTTTAGGGATTTTCAGGCATGTAACCTGGTAACACTGCAATGACACTGCAATCGAGTTTTGGGAACACGGTTCAGTGAATCGAGTAGTAATGTGTAGACTGTAATGTTTTCCAATGCATTTTTATCAAGTTTAATTATAGGATATAGTATACGAGTTGATGACACGGACGAATTGCTATTTATCACTTTCTGAAATGTTTTACGAAATATAATTAACTTCTTTTTTTTAATCTTATAAATGTCAGGTGTAAATAGGCTATGTACTGACCTTTAACTTGGTTCATTTTACACCGCCTAGCGACCACGAATGAAACCATAGCTTACACGTGCAGAGGCTGGTTTCAAAGCAGGACATGCAGTCACGTGACTCAATTGCGCGTGCAAATAGGCCATACCTGTGGAATGTGCACGCGCGACGTAGTTTCCTTCCCTTGCCGCTAGGGGGTGTGAATTGAACTAAGTTAGTGATTAGTCTGACCGTAGTTATGTAAAAACTTTTAGGCGAATTTTTTTTTTTTTTGCCAAAACTTTAAGGGGCTGTCTACACTTTTGAGAGCATGCATGCTCCTATGGGAATCTCCATGTTAAATTAAAATTCATATATCTCAATAATGGCTAAACATAAATCGATGGGGTTTGATTTTTATGAAGGAAAATTACATTTACTAAGACGTGATGCATGATTTTTTAGTTTATCTGCCCCGTGAGCCGTACAATCGGGCAAAATGTGGCGAAAAAACTCGACGGTAAACTTTAAAATTCGATAAATAAATATAGAATGCACGTAATAACGAAATCGAACTTATACATTTTGTGGTAAATTAGATGAGCTTTCCAAAAAATCAAACCCCATCGTCATCCGATCGGCCAATATCGAGATCCGTTCAATTTTGGGAAAAATTTCGCGTCTACGTAAAATAGCATGAGAAAACGGAACGGTCAACTTTGAAAATCGATAACTACGTTCGGAATGCACGTGACGTCATAATCATGCATTAGTTTTTAGTAAATTTAATAATCTTTGAAAAAAATCAAACCCCATCGTTCAACTTTTACCCGTTCTTGAGTTAGAACAGTTTGAAGAAAACGAATTTAGCATTGAAATCCCCATAGGCCCATGCTGTTACAAATGTGGACAGCCCCCTTAAGGAATTGTTTATAGAAAAGTTTTTAAACAAGTTTTAAGAGTTTTACGTAAGTTTTTTAGCTAGCCGAAATCCAGGGGGCACCCATAAATGGCGGCCATTTTTCAGACTAAAATCTTTTTTATTGGATTGGGTCAAACTTCGTGTCTGATGCATAAGACCGTCTGGGGCCCTTGACAATGGGGGGTCATGAATTTTTTTTATTTTTGCACTTTGAGCTCCATTTAACGCCTTTTGAAAAATCGACTTCACTTCCAGTTCTTATGACTCATTTTGTAATGGGATGAATGCGTTCCATGCCATCAACCCCCCCTGGTGGCGGAATCTTTTTTTTTTTAATGGCAAACAATGAAGCTTTTTATAATTTTTTTTTGCTCGTAACAATATATGGGGAATGCATTAAAAGAAGTGCTGTTTTTTTATTGAGGCCCTTTTCAAATCCGCCCAATTGCCATTACAAACAAACTAGGCCTAATACCACTTTTATGTGTGTTTTTTTTAGGTTAACGTTTTTCTTTCTTGTTGTTGTTAAAATGAAAATGTGCAAAAATGGTTAAAAATGGATTTTTATGTAAGAAAATGTGTTTTTTTTCTTTTGGCCCCTGAAACGCCATTAGGACCCTAACAAAAGATGTATTTATGAACTTCTCAAATATCATGCTGAGTTTTTCAGTCTTTTTTTTCATTTCGTTTCATTTTTCACCAGAAACGAATTATAAATATGCTTTTAATGGATTTTATTGGACACTCCCTGTTTATAAGGATTTTTATTTGTTTTTTTTTTGCTGTAAAAGTTTTAAAATTGCGCAGAAATTGACTTAACTTTTGATGTATTTATATTGATTATATATATTGACCAGTCACGATTAATTTGCTATTATCACAATGTGTATGTTGGCCTGGAAAGTCAGGGAAGAGGAATGGGGTTTGGGAAAGTCAAGGAAAATTTTTATTTTTGGTCAGGTCAGTGAAAATTGAATTTGGTCAAGGAAACTAATGGAAAGTTTTCATTTAGCTTAGAGAATTTCAGGGAAAATTGTTATTATCATTATATTGTCAGAGGATATTTTTATTTTTGTCTGGGAAATTTTTAATTGTGTCAGGAGAAGTCAGTGAAAATTTATTTTAGTCAGGAGAAAGTGAGGGAAAGTTTTTATTTTGCTCAGAGAATGTCAGGGAAAATTATTATCATTATTTTCAGGGAAGGTCAGGGAAAATTATTATTGTCTTTATTTTCAGGGAAGGTCAGGGGAAGTTTATATTTTGGTTGGGGAAAGTCAAGCCTGTATGTTTATTTTTGTAAGGGAAAGTCAGGCCTGTATGTTTATTTTTGTAAGGGGAAGTCAGGGAAAATTTACTTTAGTCAGGAGAAAGTGAGGGAAAGATTTTAATTTGCTCAGAGAATGTCAGGGAAAATTATTATTATCATTATCTTCAGGGAAAGTCAGGGGAAATTATTACTATCATTATTTTTAGGGAAGGTCAGGGAAAATTATTATTATCATTATTTTCAGGGAAGGTCAGGGGAAGTTTTTATTTTGGTTGGGGAAAGTCAGGCCTGTATTTTTATTTTTGTAAGGGGAAGTCAGGGAAAATTTACTATAATCAGGGGATAGTGAGGGAAAGTTTTTATTTTGCTCAGAGAATGTCAGGGAAAATTATTATTATCATTATTTTGAGGGAAGGTCAGGGGAAGTTTTTATTTTGGTTGGGAAAAGTCAGGCCTGTGTGTTTATTTTTGTATAGGGAAGTCAGGAAAAATTAATTTTGGTCAAGGAAAATGATCATTTAGGGGAAATTCTAAAGTACCGATGCTTAAAAAATTCAGGAAAAGTCAGGGAAATTTATTGAATCCTTTAATGCATTATGTTAGTGTTTCTTTATGCATTAAAATGGCAGGGAAATTTTTGTTTAGGTCAGTGAAAGTTTAGGTAAACTGGATTTTTTTATCGAAAATCCACAAGGAACCAGTACATTGAGGGAAATTTATTATGAAAGCCATTTAAATATTACTTAAAATTTAATACAACTTCCTAATTTTGACATAATTTTGTATTCCTTATGTTCTATTAATTTTTCAAATTCACTTTTAACGATTCACTTTAGTCAGGGAAAGTCATTGATAAATGTTGGGTTTCTTATTTGTAGGAACTTTGCTTTTATGTTTATTTGCATTTTTGACAGTTTTAAATAATTTGTAGCTGGCTGAATTAGCATTTTTGAAAAAGGGGAGCTTTTGAACCATGCTTTCACTGCATGACTCGCTATTGGGTTTAGCATTGTACAGCGTGCCTCAAAAATTGTTTCGCTTTTCAAATTTTTTTCGTCATTCAAGTTAATGCATAAACAGTGTTGTTTCACAACCTGGAATCCTTTAAAAAGTCAGGGAAGATAATTTTGAAAATATCTTCTTCTCAAGCCGAGGTACAGGGTGTCCCAAAAGTTCTGTTCTGCCCCTCGAAACTCGTTTCCTGAATTTTTTTTAGTGAAAAATTCAAAAAAGTCATTAATTAATTCCTTAATGGCATAAATTTGTACACTGTATATATATATAAAGATTTTAGATGAAAGGAAGGAATTGCAATGAGGAAATGACGTGTAATTATTGCTGGTGCTGTCATAACTGATAAGGTATAAATAATGAAATGAAACTCATTAAGGGAAACTCATTAAAATTGATGCGAGCTAATAGCTCTGAAAATTATTATTAAAGATAAAACAAGGGGAACTTTTATTCTGTTAATAAAAATAAGACAAATGCTCATTATTATACATAATCAATGGAAATTGAAACTTAGATTAAAATATTATAACAAAAAGTTTTTAGCTGGAAATTAAGTAATGGATTGTAGCGGAACAGGAATGTCTGGAAAAGTCAGGGAAAATCCAGTAGTTTTTGTCGGAAAAGTATCAGAGAACTTTAATAAATCCATCTATGTGTCATGTTAAATTTAATTAATTATAATTTTATATACTTTAGATTCTGTAAATATTTCAATTTTTTTGTTCAAGATTAATATTTATTTTTCACAATGTTAAAATTAATCAGCGTGGTAAATAACATACATATTGTGTATAATGCATTGAAATGTCAGGGAAAGCCATGGAAAAACTTTTTTTTGCCAGGGAAAAGTTTTTGAAAACATTTTGTGTGTGCGCCGGGAAAGTCTTGGAAAACATTTTGGGTTTGTGCCAGGAAAATTAGGGAAAACATTTTGGGTTTGGGCCAGGGAAAAGTCCTGGAAAACTTTTTTTCTTTTGTCAGGGAAAGGTCATGGATAACTTTTTTGACATAAAAAAGTCATGGAAAACATTTTGTGTGTGAGCCGGGAAAGTCAGAGAAAACATTTTGAGTGTGTGCCGGGAAAGTCAGGGAAAACATTTTGGGTTTGTGCCAGGGAAAAGTCCTGGAAAACTTTTTATTTTGCCAGGGAAAAATCATGGATCACTTTTTTGACAGGGAAAAGTCATGGAAAACATTTTGTGTGTGTGCCAGGAAAGTCAGGGAAAACATTTTGGGTTTGTGCCAGGGAAAAGTCATTGAAAACTAAATATTTGTGCCAGGGAAAAGTCATGGAAAACATTTTGTCTTTGCCAGAAAGTCAGTGAAAACATTTTGGGTTTGTGCCAGGGAAAAGTCCTGGAAAACATTTTTTCTTTTGTCAGGGAAAAATCATAGATAACTTTTTTTGACAGGAAAAAGTCATGGAAAACATTTTGTGTGTGTGCCAGGGAAAAGTAAGTGGAAACTGTTTTTTTTTTTGTGTGCCAGGGAAGTCATAAAAAACTTCGTTTGTACCAGGGAAAAGTCATGAAAATCGTTTTTACGCTAGGGAAAAGTCATGGAAAAATTTTTTTTCGTTAGGAAAAGACAGGAGAAATGGTATTTTTTGACAAGAAAAGGCGATAGAAAGTCAACGAAAACTTTGTTTTTACCCGGAAAATTAATGGAAATCCTTGGTTTTTAGTGAAGGAAAGTCAGGAAAAAATTGTTTTGTCAGGTAAAGACTGGAGATGTTGGGGAAAAGTGTTTTTTTTAGGTCAGGGAAAGACAGGGAAAATTTGCGTGTTTAGTATAAAGGGAAAGTTAAGGAAACTTCTTTTTTTCTGGAAAGTAAAAGGAAACTTTTTTTTTTATCAGGAAAAGTTAGTGAAGGAAAGTTTTTGGCAGGTAAAGTCATGGAAAACATGTATTTATAGGAAAAGTCAGGGAAAAGTTTTGTCAGGAGTAGGTCAAGGAAAACTTGTAATATCCATTAAAATTATACGTGCACCCATGCAATATGTCTTATTTTAGACTGATATAGAAAATGAATAATCCTTTTTGTCTATTTTATTTTATTTTTCTGTCAAAAAATAAAGACCAGCATCAATGGCCGCCATGATGAACCGGTGCCAGTGTATTATAGTTGTGAAATGAAAAGATTTTCTGCCACTTTTATTTACTTTTATCCTTTTTTCTATAGAAAAAGCATTTATTGGATAAACAAGTGGCTGAAAATATTTGATATTAAGTAAAGAAAAGTTTGTTTTTTTGTGTTTTTCCTCTTGTTTAGTTTCTCCTTTTTTAAAAAAAAGGATGGATAAAAAAGTAAAAAATATATAAAGAAAAACCCCTCCATTTGGATTGAATGTATATTCCCTCGTAGTCAATTTCACTTTCATTTTATTCTTTCTATTCTCATCTTATTTTTTTGTTGAAAAAGTACGTATTTCTGCTGCCATCCCTCCAATATTAATGCTTTATTTGGTGAAAAATAGAGAGAAAAAACGTGGGAGGGTTTTTTTTTTTTTCTCAAAAATGGGAGAATTTTTTTCAAAACAGACAGACAGACTTTTCATAGAAAAAGATATAAGGGGGTCGTGTTAAGGGGTGACAAATAAAAAAAGAAGAATGAAAAAAAATGGATATAAAAGAGAGGGGGGGCTGGGGGGAAATGATGCCCCCCCCTCCCCCCAGAAGGGGGAGAGTCTCTCTTCTCTTCTTCTGACCGAAATACCTATTGAAAATGAAAATAAAAGCAAAAACTTACTTAAAATCATCCATTATAAGTCTTTAATAATAGCAAAGTTCACTTTTATTTCATAGGCTTTTGTGGATGCCTTAATCACTGGCTTCAGAAAAAAAAATATGTTGAATGCAATCTGGTGAGGACACGTCGCTACGGCGCTTCCTTCATTTCACTCTCTGGTTCATTCTTTCTTTGTGCAGTTTTTCATCTTTCTTCTTTTTTTGATTATTTATATACACTCACACGTTTTGCCACACTATATAGATCACAAAATAAACTGAACTCGTATATTATGGTGAAATAACCCTTTCTTTACTGATTTTTTTTTGTATCGATGGTTTAATTCAGAAGTGGCGAATGAACCAATCTGTCAAAAATGAGCTAATTGTGTATCCATTGTGATACTGGAAGTGTCCCTAATGAACCTAAAGTTACAGAAATTAATTTAACACATATAAGTGTTAAAGTTACAGAAGTCTTAATCATGCCCGT
>JAQIXP010005765.1:0-10148 GCA_034700285.1 Proteroiulus fuscus
TGCAGTTTTAAACTGCAGTTTGTTTGCAGTTTTTTCGAAAAAACTGCAGTTTAATTGAAGTATTTTTTTCATTGGGACTATCTACTTGCAATCCTGAATTTAAAATGAAATAATTTGTTACTTTGCGATCTCCCCTTATATTGTACTATATTTTAAAATTGTTTATTTCTATATCAGTATTGGTGACTGAACTAAAAATCATTGCTACGTAACATCTTTTTAAATTACCATACTGCATGATAATGCATATATATTAAGGTGACATCGGGTGTAATCGATTGGAACAAGGAAATATAAGAACGAAATATATACAGGGTGGTTCAGAAGTAACTTACTATTAAAAATGGCTTATAACTTTTGTAAATATTAATGTATTTTGATGAAACCAAATGTGGGTCTTTCTTATGAAAATGGTCAAATATGATGTCCCGATTGGTTTGCTGAAAGATCACATTGCCAATGTGCTTTCAATTGTTTTAATTATGCCCATATTAACTTATTAAACAAATCCTTCTTAATAAAAAAGTTTTAATGCTTCATAATTGTGTATGCATCAGTGACAATACCTGAAATGTCATTCCCTCACCATGTCCCTGTGGAATTATGCAACTTCTCATCTTTATAATAAGAATTTAGTCATTTAATTATCAAATAAATGTCTGAAATTAAGTAATCATCTCCAAATAGGTTCACTCCAATGAGGTTTTAGCTTAATTGTACAGCTAGTGTTTCGTGCACTTAGATTTTTAGTAAGTTGTCTCTCAACAAATTAGTCATTCCCTCACCATACAAACGTTTGCTACCAGATGAGGCAGGTTTACCCAGCCTCAGCTTCCTAAAAGCTGTAATAGCCTAGAATGCAATGCCATAAACAGTTCTCAATATCATTTTTATGCCACATGGTATTTATTTCCATAATTACCACATGGACGATGCTTTAACTTGGAAAGTGTTTTAATGTGCCATCGTTCCCTCCTGAACTGCAATTGCCTACATAATTTTATTAAAATTAATATTATGTTTGTTTTGAGCAACATACTGGGGGTACATAATGACAGCAAATTCAAATTTCAATGAGATGTGTTTTCAATGGATTGGAAGTGGGATCACCCCCCTACCATATGACATTCATTTGCTGCCTGTAGGGTACTAAGTTGAATTGAATTGAAGCCATTTATTGTTGACTTTGGTCATTCCCTCCCAATCATTCCCTCGGTTTGATAATTAAAACGGATGCGTTAATTAAATTATTGCTATCCATCTCTGCTCACATTTTTCTGACGTTCCAAAGCAGAAATGGCATTTAGAAAAAAAAACTTCATTTTATTTAATTTGTATTTCTCAAATTGTTGCCACAATAATGTCGCCATATGACTTTTTCCTCTTGGGGTAAGGGGGGGAGGAGGTATAAGCATTTGGCATGTGCTGACCAACATACTACCAAAATTTCTGCTGAATCAGTAGAGGCTATTCCCAGAACTGTGGAATTTTTACACTGCAGAAAAAAATATACCTATTAACATATAATATAGTAAAGCTATTGCCTTATTGGCCATTTTCAACTGGGATTTACTTTTCAACCACTTTGTATATGCATATGCAGATAAACTAGCTATAACCAGATGAGGAGCTCGTATTCCTTTTTATTACAAATTCGTAGTTGTTCCACAAATGAAAAGTAAAATAGTTTCCAGGTTGACTGAAAGTGTGCAGGAACCAGTTGCACCATTATATAGGTTTGTGAAATTTCTTCATTTTGAACAGGGTGGCGAGTCTTCATCAAATTGGCCAGAGAATTGTATTATAGTAAGTGTATAAGAGAGAATTGCTCCACTCACCTGCAAATATATGCAAATTTTATACATTGTAACTTTACATTCCAAATGTCATTTGAGATGAATGAATGAAACACATTTAATTAAAATTGGGATATTTATACGAGATCCAATGTCATTTATGATGTCAAGATTTAGGGATTAACAATTGTAGAACTGCAAATATTTCATGGCACATTTCCCCAATGCTTGATCCCAAATATATCTTATTTCTAAGAATACATAACAAGTTCTTGACATTTTGTTCTTACCGTATTCAACAATTCTTTGTCGATATTAAAGTAGTCATTGGCCGTAAAAACAATTACTGATTTTTTGATGCTTTGTAGTAGCAGGGTGTACTAAGAATAGCAATCAAAAATATTAAACATTATTAATGGATGTTTTGAATTGGGAATACTATCACAGGTTTCAGTTATTATGGCGGCTATTTCTGTAATTTCCTATTACATTTCTATTCGATCCCCCTTAAGAACTGAAGCCATGGTCAAAATATTTCAAACTGACTTGTAAGGCTTAAATTATTTGACATTATTGCATGTCTTGCATTGTTATGTGGTATTGCAATGATAATATTAAACCTACCTCAGTTGAGCTTTTTGTTGATAATTGTTGCTGAGTGACTGGGATTAAAAATATAGCCCGCTTACACTTTTGTAGCTAAAATTTAAAAGAAAAACACATTTTTGACATCATAATTATGTATGTGCATATTATTGCATATATTGTTGAGGTTTACTGATGCCATGCATGCAGCAATGGTAGGATTTATCACAGTGGCGTAGCGAGGGGGCGAGTCGCCCCGGGCCCCAGACTGAAGGGGACCCCAAATTTTGGTGCCCATCCCCTAAATAAATAGCACTCCATGTCATTTTTAGCTCATTTTTTACGGTTTTTTGGTAAAAAAAAGTTGCCTGCGGCGATAGTTTTGTCAATTTTTGTAATTAGTACCATAATTTAAGAGAATTTTAGAAGCCTCTACTTGGGTACCCACCCCGGGCCCCTTTTACCCTTGCTACGCAGCTGATTTTTCAGTATTTGGCATATTTGTTTGCTTGGAAAGGGATGCACATGCATTCGGGTTTCTAATGAAAAATATTCAATTTGATTTAGTTACCTCATGTTTTAATTGATCAGCGGCTAGGCAAATAGCTACTACACGTGAGAGCCAGACTACTGAGACTATTCCCTTGATGACAAGAATGCCTGTATTTTGCAGAGTTTGAAAGAGCGTAATGAAAACAGAGCAAGATAATAGTGCAGATGTTGCTAGCACACAGACAAGACAGATTGAACCAAATAATTCATTAGTTAGCTTTACTACATCCATTAAGCATTGATACGTAATTCTCAACTCCTCAAAGACATTGCTCAATTCTGAACTTGCAGTTTCAGAAAATGCTATTGGAGGAGGTTCTGAATTTTGGTAAATGTTGCGAATTTTTTGAGTAAAAACTTCAATTCGGATTTTAATGGCTGTACATAGACACGTAAAAAAGAACTCTGGCAGAACTTGGCATCCAGTTACTACAGTGAAATAAAATATCAATCCAAATTGCAATCCAAAGCCAGCATAATCGTCTTTATCATTCTGGATGTATTTCAGGATTGCCGAAAATGTAACGAAGGCTAATGAGAATATAGTAACAATGATGTAGTTTTTGGAGAGTGAACTAACGTAAGAGCGCAGTTTTTTATCTATAGAAATATTGAGAAGTTGGTCCAGGATTTGACATTGTTTGAAATAAGTTGGCCACTTTAGTGCAGAGTTAGTGGCCATGATGTACAGATCCAAAAATCCAGCAACTGTTAGTATTGAGATTAATGTCGTCAAAATGTAGCTTTCCATTGGATCTGGAACGAGCACAGAGTATTGCAAGGTTGCCATAAAGAAAAAGATAAGGATTCCAATTTGTGATAATACGAATGGAGTCAAAAATCTTGGTAACCAAAAATATTTTGGGCAGTAGTTGACCCTAGTTTGGTCGCTTATTTCACCAATTTTGTCATTTGGTATAGGGAATAAACCATGGATTTTCATTATTGATAGGAATGGTTTTAAGGCCAGATAGACTTCATTGTGAACCGAATCATTATCTATTGGGCTAATTGAATCCATCTTTTGGGTTTGAGTAAATGAAATGGTTGAGCAGGGCTACTTTTTAGGCTTTTATATTACAATTTTTGGGATCTAAATAATGATTTGACATCATTAGTTGTCCTTATAATTAAATTCAATTAAACGACTCATGCACTTGACAAGAAGATTGTTAAAATATAGCCTACGGTAATACTAATACAGTAATCAAGCACTGTGCTTGTGATTATTTTCAACCCTTATTTAATAGTTAGATAGATAATAAAGGTTTCATTAAATTTTTTGACAAAGGCCTACTTTATATCATAAGAGCTCGGTAGTTTCCAACGAAAATTGTTTTGCAATTTGGTAAATTTTTGACGTTTATTGTACAAAGCTATACCGCATGCATTTTTTTATGAAAGCGAAAGCGTAACAGTCATGAAATTTGGGAAATAATTATTAAGGACAGGTTTTTAAAGTATTGCAAATTTTATTTACCGGATATATTTTAATATTAACCTACTCTCAAGTGCTTGCATTTTAAACCATTATGTAATTAATGAGTTTTAAATTAGTAAGTAGAACGGCGCTATATTCAGGAATATTTGAGCTATATTCAAATGTATAGGCTACTATACTATTTCTATTACACATATGCACACTGAACAGCTTTTGTTGCTAAGATTTAAATATTAAAAATATAGATATGGAATGTTTCAAGCTAAGTTTACTGTTATCAATTATATTAGAAGGGGTTAAGGTGTATAAGTTATTTCATTAAAGTGGAACGTTATAATGAAACGTTTTGTTTTTTATGGTGATGGGAGGGGGTTTGACCCTTTAAACCTTCCTAAATTCACCACTGTACACTTTCATCTATTGATGTATCTTAACTCGTAAGTTATTGATATACAGGGTGTCTGGCCGTCTGGGAAAGCTGGAAATGTCATGGAAATCAGTAGCGTCTGGAAATGTCAGGGAAATGTCATCTGTGTCTGGAAAATCCAAATAAAATCTAAATAAAATGGAAAATTATATAGGCACTATTGGTGGTTTTTAGCCCATTTTTGGGTAATTTTAAGCAAAAAAGGTCGCCTGCGGCGCTATGTGTCTGTTATTTTTTGCAGTAATGTACGAAAGCCTTCAGATTTTCGCCTGCAGGACATGAAAAATATTTTTGGGTCGGGAAAAAAAATGAATTTGTGGGTGCAGCCCAGGGTAGTTGCCATATGTATTGCAGTTTTAATTGCATACCGTGTCAGTAAAACTGAGTTAAAAATCACTTTCATTTGGTCTAGAAATTTGTGAAAAATTGTCTGGAGAACCTGGAAATGTCATGGAAATTTGTTACTGGATTTGGCCAGTCACCCTGTATACATTTTGAGCTCTTCACATTTAGTCTGACATTGCTTAACGTGTGCACACTACAGGGTGACCTGTATTTTCCTATGCCATTCTGTTTCTTTGCTCAGTGGCACTATTTGGTGTAAGAATTATAATCTACTGCACTAAGTCGGTCAGTGGGATCTCAATAACCTTAAAATTGGTTGTGATCATGCTTAATGTGTTGTTTTATGTCTATATCAGATAGATAAACATGAATAACACTTCTTAACGTGAATTGCATGGGCTAAACTGAAGTGAGGGACAGGAATGGTGAAGTATCTTTCAGTTTGCATCCATTTCTTCAGCATGCCTGTGCATTTTCTTCAGATCCTTTCGAGAATTGCAATATTGTCAATGTATAAGAGATAATGGCACCACTCACCTGAAAATGAAACATACATAGATATACAGTATACACAGGGTGAATCAGAAGTCTCATTTTGTAACACCCTGTATGTGAGTGTGCATGTGCAAATATATTAAACAATGACATTTGGAAATAAGTGGTCATTTTTTAATTAAACAATCAGATTTGAAATTTGAGAGTGGGTTGTCCATGCCGCTCTGCTTTTTTATGTCTTGAGGGTTACAAGTATAACTCCAGTATATGTCAATACTCCTCAGGTTGAGGAGTATTGACATATCTATTTTTTAATTAAGTTTATTATTTTTGAAATTATGCTTACAGTGGAATTCATTGTTGTATTAATTGGGATTTGATACTGATGCAGTATATGACTTTCAACCTTTGAATTATATTATGACATATATAAGTGAGAATAGATATCTGTTCAGTGCATTTTTGTTAAACAAAAGCTTTTTTTTCATTTATATTAGAAATTTACTTTTCTTACTGTATTTAGAAGTTCTTTGTTAATGTTGAAAAAGCCATGGGCTGTAAAGGAAACTTTTGAGGTTTTGATCGTTCTCAAGAGCAGTGTGTACTAATGAAAATTGGAATATTGAATCAGTCAAACAAATGTTGAAAAGTAAGTTATTGTACACATAGCCAGATCCAGACAGAAAATTTTCAGAATCCCAAGTTAAGGCAGATTTATGGTATGTATATATGTTTAAATAAATTTTATTTCAGGGAAGTTCCATCATTAATGATCCGGCACACTATTAATTTTGATCCTTGATTTGAATTGTTTTGTTACTGGATCTAGGTATGTTTTAAGGATAGTTAGTTATATGTGCTGCAGACACGCGAGATACTTTACTTCAACTTTTATTTAAAACTATAATGTAAAATTATTGACTGTATAACCATGCATTCATGCATGCAAATATCTACCTCATCCAAACGTTTTCCAGTAAAATTCAATTGAACTGTAGGGATCAAAAACACAGCCCTGTTTAATTTTCTTATCTGAAATTTAAAAAAAATTAAAAACAGATGATTACTTTCTTAATGAAATAGAAATGGATAGTTGCATAATTTATTTATGGCCGAGTGCACCAATTTCTGTTAGGGTTTAACTAGCAGTTAATATGCAGGTTAACGAATAGTTACGTGGATATGCTGAGCACCAACAGTAGTTATCCCATTTCATCTCATTGGTGATTTTAGCAAACAGTTATCCATAACTATTGGTTTGTTAACTGGAGATTTATCTTTGGTTGGTGCACTCGGTCGTTAGCAAATGGCATTCACATGCCAAATGAGGCTATATACAGTAGTAGGCAAAATAAAAATCATAAAGGCATTCATAAAAGAGTGGGAGTAGGCATAGTTTTAGTGCAAACTTTTATTAACAGGTCTTAAATTTAATTATATATGTTTAGTTATATAGCAACTTCTCTCGTCACATAATAACTTACCATTGCAGTATGTACTAAGTATAATTTTGATTTATTACAATATTTGAAAAACACAAGAAATTGCTTGATTTGTATCGAGAAGTATTTGTTTAAAGGCTTCAGAATTAATGGGGTTTTTCAAAGCAATGGACAAATTAATTATTATAGCATGAAAGGGATTTTTTAAGTTGTTGCTTGAATGTGGGCATAACGTACAGATTGAAGATGTGATTCATATAATATAAATAAGCCATTCACTATTAACATAGTCTAATTCTTAATTCTCTTCTGGCGCTAGTTAAAATCTTTGGGGTGGCTAACATTTGACATGAAATTAATATTTAGTTTAAATACTATAGTTTCTTGAGTATATCGAATTTGCAATATTATAAACCAAGTTGGATTAACTTTCAACTTAATGATATTCCCTGCATTGAAAATACATTACCTAAATTCAAGTTTAGCAATAGTCTAAGGTTTTCCTTGTCTTGTCTTTGCATAATTCAGTTCAAATGGGGTTACCTCTATTTACTAATACCTGAAGTTGAAATTTCGTTTCTATTATATTTTTGTACCTTTTTTAATTTATTTGTATGCTTGTTATTTTTCAATTCATTTTTAGCTTTTATAGTCGTTCTTAAAAGAAATGATATTCAAGTTTATCATTAACTATATAGGAACTATACATTTACGGCTAAAGTAGCTGCTATCATTGAATAATTTACCTAACACAAAATTAGCTTATTAAAAAGATTGTAATTTCAGGTAATATTGCATACACTTTATTTATTTAATACTTAATTACTTTATCCTTGTGTGGTAAAAATACATTTTGAAATTAATACCTCATCCTTCAAGTGATCAGCAAATAGGCAGATACATACTAGACGAAGAAGCCAGATTGCTGATGCCACTAGTTTTACGTAAATAATTCCCAAATTTGTAATGCTTTGAAAAAGCATAAAGTAAACAAAGCAAGATAATAACGCTGATGTTTCCATGACACAGACGAAAAAAATTGCCATAAAGATGTCATTAGTTTGCTTTATAATATTCATTAGGGCACAATATACGATTCTCCACCGCTCTAATGTATCGCTCATGTCCAAGTTATTGCTTTCATATGACGTCATTGCCGAATTCAACGATCTGTGATAGATCTGATTAATTTCTTTAAACAGAAACTCAATTCGAACTTTTATTGCTATGCATAAACATGTAAACAAAAGTTCTGGCAAAACTTTGCAACCGGTTATGGTAGTGTAGTAGAAGATCAATCCAAATTGCAGTTCATAACCAGAATAATCGCTTTCATCATTTCTAATGTACTTTATTATTGCCGAAAATGAGAGCAAGCCCAATGAAACCAAGGTAATAATTATATAGATCTTGGTGATAGTATGAACATAGGACCGTAGTTTTTTATCCATTGTGATATTAAGCATTTGGTCTAGGATTTGGCATTGTTTAAAAAAAGTTGACCACTTCTGTGTAGCTTTAGTGGCCATTATGTACAGATCAAATAATGCAGCTATTGTTATTATTGCAACTATTGTCGTCAAAATATATCTTTCCATTGGATCTGGAGCGAGCATTGTGTAATGCGCGGTTGTCATGAAGGAAAATGCAATAACACTGATATGTGTTAAAATAAAGGGAATCAGAAACTTTGAAAGCCAAAAATATTTCGGACTAGTTGGTTTACTAAGTCCGACAAGCTTATTGTTTGGTATTGGGAACAAACCGAAAAATTTCATTATCATCACCAGTGGTTTTATCGCCAGATAAACTTCGTTGTGAACAAACTCGTTATCTAATGGACTGATTGAATCCATCTTTTGATCATAAGAAAATGATTATTTCAAACTGCTTTTTAAGGTTATATAGGTTATATATTAATAGCTAATTGTAATTTTTTTGTTTTAACGATCATACAAATTGACATCATTGGCTGTGCATGTTTTGAAATTCTATCGCAAGCTTCATTGTGCATTTGACGAGAAAATTGTTATGCATAGAGATTAAAAACTCAAAAGTAGCATCTATTGAATTCAGAATTCGTGATTATCTATATAAAGTTAATGCTCAGTAATTTGTAATGTAAATTGTATTACAGTCATATTACGCCATCATCATAAAAGCACTTTGCGCATAGCAAGTGTAAAAAGATTTTGGTAATTTCCGTCGTAAAATGGCTTGATATAACGTCATAACAAAAATATGGTCATTATGAAATTATATATATAGGAAAAAGTAAAATGATATTTGTATACAGGAATTGTCATTAATGAAGCCATACATAATTAAAATTAGTCTACCATTGTATTTCAAATGAATTCAATGCCTGCCTAAAGAAAACTGCCTGAAATTCCTAACCAAGATACTGTTCTACACAAGAAATAGAGCAGCTACATGTCTCCATTAAATATTTCTAAGGAAAATCTGTGGTGTTTTGCCAAAAAAGTAAAGGTCCACCTTTTGATGTTTTGAGGTAAATATCTCAACAGGCCTCAATAATAATGATCTTTCATCTGACAAACAGAGGTTAGTCTCTCTGTATGCAAAAAAGACAGTCAATTATCACAATCCAAAGGTGGTAAGTCCTCATTGTAGTCAATGTTATCGTAAACCTTGTTTTTGTGTTATAAATTTCATAATGGTCAAAATGGACATAGTCTTTCGGTAAAACACCATAAAATTGTAATGAATTAAAGTCAAAAATTTTCTTTATATTTATTATTAAAGTGAATTCACCTCATGGTGACTGCCCACCTGGCAAACCTGGAAATCTTAAGGAATTTTATATTCAACTAAGAAAACTTAGGGAATTGGAATGCAACCTGGAATTGTCCAGTATCATCAATCTATTTTGTGTTTACTTTGATCGTTATAATTGTATAAAATCAACACAGAAAAAAGTCCTTATTTTATTATTTTGTGGAGACTATATAGTTGATCATAAAAGGGCTATTTAAGGGGGCTGTCCACACTTTTAACAGCGTGGGCCTATGGGGATTTCAATGTTAAATTCGTTTTCTTCAAAC
>JAQIXP010005766.1:0-10148 GCA_034700285.1 Proteroiulus fuscus
TAAAAATTAATTGCCAGCTACTCGCTGGTCCTACGAATGCCAAATTTTGGATTTATACTAATTTTGGTATGTAGAATTATTTAAAATTATAAAAAAAAATACATGCAAGTACCCCATTCCTCATTTCAAACAAAAAACAAACAAATTTCACTTCAAATTTTCCTTATTAGAAACAATTTTAACAACTTTTTTTCGACAATGCAATTTCGTTATTAATGAATGCAGTCATCAGTCATGATTTGCCAAAATTGCACAGTAAGGTTTAAAGTGCAGACAAGAAATCATTGTTTGAATGACGTCATAGATCAGCGGTGTTACGATTTAAATCATTTTTGTAAAAATATTGTGAAATAACCAGATAGTTAAAACTTGAAAAAATAGTTTAGTTTGATGATTCATTTAAAAAGAAGTCACTGATTTAAATCATTTCTGCAACAACAACAAAATTGCATGAAAAACAGGCACTGATTATTTTAAAAATCAAGAGAAAAAGTTTACTTTTGCATTAATTTACTATTTGTTAAATAAAAAGGAAAATACAATTTGAAAAAAAGCAAATAAATAAATAAAATGATTTCAATAATAAACATGTGATTTAGATAAAACAACTCGATGTTTCTTTTGTTAAGTTACCTTGTTTAACTCTAGGTTTTTTTACAAACCCTGATAGGCCTATATAAAATTGTTATTTCTCAAATAAAAATTAAACAATAAATATATTTGTGACAAAACTTACGAATAAGCATATTGGTTATTAAAGAGTTTTAATTATTAATATTAATATAAGCTAAGAACGATTTTGATTAAATAAAATACACTCAATTCCATTAATTTTGCAAGACTTTAAAGCGTATTTTTTATTTAAGTAAACAATCCTAATTTTAGAGGACCAACTGGCGTATATTTTTAGAAATTTATTGGCTAACGATTTTTTCTCAATTTTTCTTGTGTTTATTTGGCAAGGCATGACGTCATAATAGAACTTCCTGGTTAAAAAGGCCAGATGGAAAAGAAGTGACTTTCCAAAAATAAATAAACAAAACACATTCAAATTCACTACATTTATGTAGGCCTATTCACCTAAAAGTGAAACATAAAATAGTTCATGTTGGTTGGGGAAATGAAAATATTCTGAAACATAAAACTTTGACTAAATAATTACATTGCAAAAAAAGTGAATTCTTTTTACTATATTAAAGTACGGTAAGTAGGCTACTGTGATTTTCAGTAATTTTTTCCAAGTTAAATTTCAATATTTTTAATTAGCCTATGTCAGTATATTATTTCCCAACATCCTTATAGCAAAAAAGGTATATAAAAATTAATGATTTTTATTCTTAATTATTTATTATTTTATGAAAACAAATATTTCTGTCTTGTCATGTCCTTTAACAATTTCAGTAAAACACTGATATTTTGAAAATAAAGTTATATTTGGTTAGTTCTTTTTTTTTTAATTATCCATATTTCTAAAATAATCCATCCAACTGATCTGTAATTTATAAACTTATGCTGAAAAAATAAAAATCAATCCAATTTCTCCATGCAGCATAAATTGGTTTCTTTTTCTCGAAAAAAAAAATACTTTGGTCTTTAGGCCTGTATCAAAACAAACTTTAAAAAAATATTAAATACTGAATTTAAAAATATTCAATATTCTTTTGAAAATATTCAATAAAAAATATTCAATATTTTCAATATATGACAAACTATAGAGGACTACTAGGCCTATAGTGCAAATTTAAAATTTAAAACAAATCATTAATTACGTAAATATAGTCTAGCTAAATTAATTTTTTTCTCAAAAAAATAAATTAAAATATATGTAGGCATATATATATTATAATTTTTATTAGTTATATTTATTATTATATTATTATTATTTTAATTATATAATTCGGGGCCTATTCTTAAATAGGCCTATATAACTTTAATATCTATAATAATAATAAAAAATACAACAAAATGTATAAAATTATAATCAGAAATATTTAGGCCTATTATCATAGGAAACTAAATAAGGAAAATTCAATCCGACTTTAAAAAAAACTGTCCACTAATTTATCAGAATTGAAAATAAAATAAATAACAAACCAAAACTGCTTAATTGATTTTTATAAAGTCTGCGATAAGCATAGATGGAGCTGACCCTCTTGCACATAAACCTTTCAGATTTTTATACAAAATATTATATTTATGCGTATTTACCATTTAATAAACTAAACAAAAAACCTTAATTCAATATTTAAAAAATAATAATTATTGTCCAATGAAGAATACTTTTAAGTCCTAAATGAATTGATTTCTATAATTGTAATAGATGGCGCTGTCCCACTCCTCTATCATTCTTTTCGAATATTTTGCAAAATATAAATATTTATTATATATTGCGCTATTTGAATTCAAGGGTCGTAGTTTGCATACGATTTAACCTCGTTTAGAAATTTAAATTGTTTACAGTATGATACACACACACAGGCTGAGCTCACTCAAATAAAAGAGGGAGAGAAACAAGAGCAAGTTAATTTCTGCCAAAAATTGGCCGTGATTCATTATTATTGGCAAAAAGCCATCCATTATTATTATTAAAACAACTTAAAAAGGTTCGGCCTTGGTTGGGGTTGACGACTCTGTCATTAGAAACGAGAAAACTAACAGACCTTGGGAATTACATTCAGCTTTTGCACATGTTAACAACAAAATACCAGCAGATGGCGCCCAATTATATATTATTCAAAAAAAAAAATAATATATAATAATAAAATTTAACACAGTTAGAATTAACATGAAAAAAATATATATAATTCTATTATTAAAGGGACAGTCCCACCTTACTTCTAGCCTTTTTTGCAAAATAAGAGTGAAGAAAACAAGAAAAGCTTAGAAATTTCAGTTTACGGTAATTTATAATTACCATTTAATAGTTATTAATTTTGAGGACAAAAATCTCGATGGTTGATAGTAGCCATGTTAGAAGTCATTTTGTCCCTTGCGATAAAGGGAAACCAACTTGAACACCCCTTTGCACGCAGCGCCATTCTGCCTGGGTGGGGACTATATTATAAAAATGACGCCTATCATCTTTAAAATTTGGAAACATGGTGATTTCTGAAAATATGGTAAGTGAACTGCAATTATTAATAAGACTGCCCTTCTTTATTATTAATAATCCTAATTTTAAGGTTATCGTTTTAAGTTTTTTTCTCAAAAACATCACCGTTTAAAAATAATCGTATATTTTACATGAAATAAATTTTTAAAAGCATTTTTAGCTGACTTTTGACATTTTTTTAAAAAAAGTTGTGACGTCATCACAGAGTCTATTTTTATACAGTGAGAATATTACAGAAATCCTGCTTGCTTGTTAACTATTGAATGAGGTCACAGCTGTAATGAAATTTACAATAAACTTGATAGAAACCTAGTCAAAAAAAAGGTTGGTTTTAATTTACATTTGGAATTTATGCTGCAGTGGAAAAAGTAAACCAATTTTCTGCTTCATTTTGTGTACTGTATTCCAGCATTCAAATATCTGTAAATACTGTGCACTTACTCTTAGATAGAACACAGAACATGGTATTTTGTCAACATGTGTGCATGATCCAGTATAACTTAAGACTTGTAACAAGTTACAAGTCTTGTAACTTGTTACAAAGTGGGACTTTCCCTTTCAAGCACTAATTTGAAACAAAAAATATTTTAAATTTGCATTACGAGGTGTGTAGGCCCTATTATTTTATAATTTTTATTAAATGTCTTAAATGTAATTTTTCCAGTGCATATAATTAAATATACCAAGAATTGCAAAAATGAATAAAAAGAAAGTGAATAAAATGAGGAAAGTTCGTGCTTTTAATGTGTAATTGCCACTTCACCTTGAATGCATAATGTTTTCTTTTCTGATTTTGAACCCAACCCCAATTTTTCATTTAATAACTATCTGAAGGTTCCGCCATTACTAATGTCACATGATAATTAACAAAGTCGTGATTTGAAGAAAAAAAAATAATTTGAGAAATTTGAATCAATTGAAACTGCACCCTAACAATAACAATGATTGCATGGGTGGATGAACATGAGAAGGGGGCCCTTTTTACTAGCCTTGGATCTAATTGTCAAATACGAGCCGACTTCAAATGTATCTTAAAGGACAGTCCCACTTTGTGACAAATGAATCTTAAAATAAAATTAAGATTATTAACAATAAAGAAGACAGTCTTATTAATAATTGCAGTTCACTTAACGTTACTCAGAAATCACGATATTTCCAAAAAAGATGATAGGCGCCATTTTTATAATAGTCCCCTCACCCAGTTAGAATGGTGCTGCGTGCAAGGAAGGGGGGGGGGAGTGCATTCAAGTTGGTTTTCCTTTATCGCTATGGAATACTTACACGCATTCTATGTTAATTATTCAAAAACTTATACACCATCAAGTTTATTACTAGAGAGGTGCGCATGCGAACTTGACAAAATGACTTCCAACATGGCTACTATCAACCATCGAGATTTTCGTCCACATTGGTATGTTTCAAAATTAATAACTATTGAATAGTTATAAATTAAATTTCAATTTCTAGGCTCTTCATGTTTCCCCTTCCCTTCCCTTCCCTTCCCTCCCCCCTTCCTTGCAAAAAAATCTTGAGGTAAGGCTGGGGGGACTGTATTTTTAAGTGAACTATCCTGACTTTTCCTGACCAAACTAAAACATTTTTATGGCCATTTGTTACATTTTGGACTAAATGTAAGCTCACAAACGAAAGTTTAAAAAAATTGGCAAAAATCCAGAATGATGAAACTTTGATACAACAAAAAAATTCATTTCAAAATCATTTATCCTAATTTACTAATTTCCATATTTAAGTTGGACTGGTGCCAACAATTTGGAACATTCGTTGTTGACTACACTTTTGTCATGTTTATCAATTTTTTACACAAAAATCCTTACTGGGGAAAATAAGATATTAAATATTTATTCATGCCATAACAAGATATCCAATTAAAAGCGGCAGTCTAAACTTTTATGACGTCAATGAAATATTTTTAAACATGTTATTTATTAATGCCATTTGTTTACTTTTATTTTATTTAGACTTTTCTTTTTTAAATAAAAAGAAAATTAAATTTATTATTGAAGAAAGGCCAAAATAAAAAATATATAAAAAATAAATAACCCACTTTAACTGTTACTGTTACTCCAGGACCAGAGAGTGGAAATTACTCAAGTTTTTACTCAAATTACAGGATGAGCAATATCCATTTCAATACAACTGACAATTAATTAACAAGTATACCAAAGCTCAAATCTCAAACAGTTGGTTATATAATTTGAATAAAATGACGTGAAATATTAAGCAGTAGGCCTACTTATTGGAAAACTAAACTCATATAGAAAAAAAAAATATGATATGGAAATTATTTTTCATGCATAAACATTCCACTTAGGCCTATATAATAAAATGTTTACTGTCCTATAAGACATAAATTATCTCCAAAAACTTAGACAACTTGCCTATAAATAAGACATTATAAAAGAAATATCTAGAGGCCTATAGGAACGTATTTTTCCTCAAAATATTGGTTGCCAATTATGGTTAATTGTACATTAATTGTAATTTAATTCACGAAATCTTCCTTTGATGTCATATCCTGTCCCTTTTTATACATAGTCACGAAAAGACAGATTGTATTTCACAAAATTATTTATTTTGTTGTATTTTTAAATGAGACTCGAAATAAATAAAACGAAATCCCAATGCTGCCAAATAGGCTATCAGGAAGGGACAAACAGGCTGTACTTGCATTTGGTTACACTGCTCTCTAATGCCATTAGTTCATGTAATTTTAATAAAATTGAAAGAAAATTTTCAATTTTTGCAACCTCAAATACAAAATAGGCCTAGGCCTACATAGTTTTTCCAATTTAAATTTCGTTTTATAGGCCTATCACTTTGTGAATAATTTCACGAAATTTCACAACCTCTCTCAAGAAAAAAAAATAATTTTGTGAAATAGGCTACAATCTGTCTTTTCGTGAATATATACAAATGGACAGGATATGGACATCATCAAAGGATGATTTGGAGAATTTTTCAACTCAGTTCACTCAAATCAACTCAGTATCCTACTATCAGCATGATGCCATTTGGTAGGGACATAAATTGTGAATTAATATCCAATTAACAAAAATTAGCAAAATCTCTAATTTATATGACGTCATCGAGGCAATAATCCGCAACCTCTCTAATGGCATACTTGATATAATTTTAAACCAATTTTAGGCAGTTAATTTTAAGGTAAAGAGTATAGGCCTACCTATGGCAAGCCCATGGAGGGCGTTGAATTTAACAAAAAGTGGTTATAGAACCCATTGGATTTTGATAGTTGAGATTACGTTGGGAGAGAGAGCTGATGTTTTACATATTAAATAAAACTCGAATAAGTATAATAATGCATGCACTCTAATTCTTGGTTAACGGCCATTTAAAACCAGTTTGAAAAACAGCATACGTGCCTGCCAACAAAAAATAAATTACAAAACGAATAAAGTCGAAAAATGCAACAACATGCACTGGTGCTTTCATGACCTTAAACCTAGCAAAACTTATGTATGGAGGTTAATGAAAACGAAACAAAAAAAATGGAAATTTAAAAGGAAAAAAAGGTCAAATTTCTAATAAGCGTAATTGAGGGTGGGGAGGCTAACTAATTCCACAAGTTTAATAAATATCTCAACAATAACTATATACATGCCATTGCCAAGTAAATACCAGAGAGTAGAAAAAAAACATACACAGGCCTGTATCTAAAAGCAGAATGAAGTTATTTATAAAATTCCAATAATTTGTAGTCATGACAATTTCCTCACAATTTTCTAGCAAAAAAACCCAAGTTGAACCTATTTTGAAATCAGTTAATTTACTTTAAATAGGCCTATTAATAAATATCTACTAGTTACATAGGCCTACTTCTTACTGTAAACGGTATAGGTTATTAATACGGTTATAAAATTATTATTTGCACAATTTATAATAATTTAAACCAATATTATTGAAATTATTTCTAAAGCGCCCACAAAAGCTTTGCATCCATCTTGGAAAAGGAATGACTGATTGATGCGTCATGGGACCGTGGCATTCTGGGTAATGCAAATAATGGCCAAAAAAAGTGATATGCCAGTATGGATAATGGAGGAATTTATGGATTGCACATGTCTTTCTAACGAACGGCATAAATAGCAGACGCTCAATTTGACACAACTACGAGTTAAATGAACTTATCATATATGAATTATGAGTTAATGGGACCAAGGTAAAAAAAAGTTGTGTATAAGTCTGCAGACAATATTTCTGCACATAGCTGTCTGCAGACATATTCATTAAATTGGGTAGTTTTTATGCAGAATATTTCTATTCAGATATTTTTATGCACAACAAGAGTATTTATTTTCCACATACGTATTCAAAAATTGCTTAGTTTTTATGCAGAATATTTCCTGCAGAAACTTTTTATGTGCAGTAAAAGTATGTGTATTTATTTTTTACATAGCTGTCTGCAGACGTATTCATAAAACTGCAGGGGTAGTTTTTATGCAGAATATTTGTTTGCAGAAACTTATTACCTGAGTCAAATGACTATTCCTGCTAACCACCATCATCCACTTTAAGCAATGCTACTATAAATCCTAATACCAGCTCATGTGAAAAGAGCATACATGACAATGTAAAGAGACCCATCATTCAATTCAACTCAACTCAGTACCGGTACTCTATGATTAGCATATCATGATGCCATTGGTAAGGGTAGGGTATTATCCCTCTATCAGGAGGAGACTCCCACGTCAGTAGTGACTTAAACATCATTGTAAATTTAATTTCTAACAATTCTAAACTATTTTAGGAAGATTATTCCATTGTCTTATAGAATGTAAGAAAAAGGACCAATAATACACATTACATCTGTTCTAGCTGATTTCAAGAACAAATTCTAATAGAAAATCCCCAAATATGAGCGTAGTTCCAGGTCTTTCATGAAGACAGCATGTATACTCACCCTGTGACTGGCATGTCTTGGTGGTGGAGCTACCCAAATTGTTGGCAATGAATGTATCGACCAATTCGTGGGATGAAGAAGTTTCTAATTTATCCTCAGTCTTATCCAAAGAGACTGTATCACTTGGAACGGGCAAAGAAGTACATGTCCTCGTGTCCATGGCACTGACATCCTCATCAGGAAACACTTCTGGTGGTTCTTCTTCAGAGTAAAATCCCTTGAGTCCATGTTCCCACCGTACATCGTAAACAATCCACTGCACTAGATCTTCCACACGTAGCACCACTTTTTCCCTAACTGCCAGCACTTCATCCTATACCGACAAAGAAATAATAAAAACAAACGTCACTAATCGGCCATTACAGGCATCATATAGTCCATCCCCAGCCACAAATTGAACAATTGCAAATTTTTTTTATAGTTGTAAAAATAGCCTATATAGGACTATTTGCGAAAAGACATGGCATTTCACATAATTAATGTTTTTCGTATTTTTAAACGAGACTTGTCATAACAAAACGAAATCACAATGCTGCCAGCTATAAGGATCAGTTACCAGCAGGAAACCTACAGAAGGTAGGGACAAATATGCAGTATTTGTATGTGATCACACTGCTCTCTATATGTTGCTTCACACATTGTTTAAATAAAATTTAACGAAATTTTCTCTTTTCGCAAGCTAAAAATACTAAATATATACAAATGCATACATGAATGGCGTCTTCCCGAATTGAATTCCGTTTTATATCATTTTTATAAATAATTTAACGAAATTTTGCTCTTTATTATTGAAACACGCATGCTTTGGTGAACTAGTCGTACATTTCCATGAATCATCAAAAAAATCCATTGAAAAATTTATATAAAAATGAAATGCATAAATTCGCTGCACAAACTAGTCTCATCTGACATTTAAACAATTATTAGCAATTAAATAAGCGTTCTACAAGAATGATTTAAATCAGTTATTTTTTTCAATTAAAATGCTTTAAAGGGGCAGTCCCACTTTGTGACAAATGAATCTTAAAATTATGATTATCTACATGTATATATTAAAAGCCTACACGAATTCTTGTGCACATGGTATTTCCATGTTAAAATGTCTGAACCTCTTAGCAAAATTCAGGGTTGGATTTTGGCATTTTGAACTAGGGGGGGTTGAACATTGCAGGCAGTGCCGCACCCAGAAATCCATATTTTTGGGGGGAGGGGGGGCTGACCAAAAAAATGTTCCTAAATGTTTGGCCATAGGTGAAAATTAGGTTTTTGTGCATCATTGTAAAAATTGACTCAAAATGGCGCCACAGGCTATTTTTTTTCAATCAAAAATACTCAAAAATGGGCTAAAAATCACTAAAAGTGCCTATTTTACCAGGTTTTTTTTGTACAGCCTAGCCTGTATGAGTTGAACCATTGCAGTGACTTTCTACACAAACTTTTAGGGGGGTTGAGAGTGCTCTAATGTCGAATCCCCTAGGGGGTCTTTTCTGCAGATAACTTGGGGGTTACGAATCTAACTAGGAGCCGGGGTCGAACCCCCCCCCTCCCCCCCCCCCCGGTAAATCGAACCATGGCAATATTGGTACCGTAGGATTCGTCTTGATGCCCAAAATTCATCATATTTAACATACCTGTAACTATACCACCACTCAAAATCAAGGCAGGGTCAAAGTTGCCGATTTTCCCATAGGCTTTGTTGTGCTTTCTTTTTTGGCACATGCGATCAAGCTTGTGCACAATCAAGCATAATTTACAACATTGTCACAAATTACAGTAATTATTCCTTTCTTTTTCAATAAAATCTATGCATCAAATAACATCAAATTAAATTCAAGATTTTAGACTAAAATATTTTCAACATCTCCTTTATTGAAACAATTAATATCCTATACTTCCAGAAGTTTTGGCAGGCCTGATTTATTCTACATTATTAACTTACAAAAGTGAAGACCATTTACTATAGTGAAACCTATGAGTGAAACCAGGGCCGGACTGGCTAGTGGTTGGCCCCAGGGGCTAAGACCAGTTTTGGCCCCGGAGCAGCGACGTCATTTCAACTTTTTGCAGGGAAGGGATGGGGGGGAGGGTGAAGCAGAC
>JAQIXP010005767.1:0-10148 GCA_034700285.1 Proteroiulus fuscus
AGTTTCACCACCACACATCCACGTACGTTTGCCCAGTTTCACCACCAGAGAGTGCATAAGTCTACTGCGCAACAGGCGGTACCATTAACTCTACAATGTAACTATACAAGGCTGACATATTCCCCACCAAGGGTCATTGCAACGTCATCCTCTGGCATCATTTCTCCACACTTATTGAAATGCACAGAAAAACCTTCCATCAATTGATCCATCCACACTTTGGCAAATGGTCACTTGTGCAATTGAAAAGTGCACAAGTATACAAAAAGAACAAATTGAGGTTTTCAGCATTACGACGTGCCACTTGGTTTTTTTTTCTCAAAAGACCATCGGTCAGTTTGTATAGAATGGAAGTGAAGAGGCAAACTCGTTAAAATAAGTACAAGTGTTTGCCTAACATCGATTTGAATAGATTTTAAAATCACTTTTAAGAGTTTGAAAACTGATGAGATTTTGAGGATCCTTTAGAGAAAAAGAAATGATTCCACATTTCCATACATGTGCCCTGTGCTTAGTCACTGTCGTTATTTTTTTTAAATATTCTCTAATGAGTACGAAGGACATTGAAATAATGGAGTGTTGGTCATTATCATCAATCTCAAGTTACACAATACACAAAGTCTGCATTAGCAATTACATTTAAAAAAGCAGCTACCAGTCAATCTTCAAAGCAAATCAAATCGAATATTTTATATGAGTTTTTATGCTTTCAAAATACAGAAATTCCCCACTTAAAGCACTGCATGGTTAATGGTCAAAACATACCATCAATCAGATTGCTACCTGTATTTACAAAGCTATACTGACGCTGGCAGGTTTCATGAATAGGGTTACAAAGCTTATCAAAATTTTAAATAATTAAAATATGGTATTTCTAAACAATAAAATCAACGACCCATAAAAGAAATATGCCTACATCACAACTGTACAGCGATGGGGTTTGATCAAACTGGTCAGCCGCCCCATCCCCCATCCCCGACCAGAAGAGTTCTGGCATGCTTCATCATTTAAATAATGGTTTTATCTTATTTAAAATAATTAATAGGGGAAAGCCATCTACAACCCGTTCAAAAAGTTTGTGCACAAAACTATACGCGAGCAGTGATGAAAATATGATTGACAGTCCAAAATTAGATAAAAAGTCCATTGCAGCAAGAAAAAAAAATTTCATGCGGTTACAACAGTTTATGAACTTAAAAATTTAAATATAAAAAATTGAAGAAGAAATTGTATAAAAAATAGCTCCCAAACTTGCAGATTTTGTTGTGACAAGTGAATCCAGAGGATATATGATTAAAAGTCTATGTACAGCCATTTTATATCTGTGTTGTATAATAACCCCTTTAATAAACAAAATTTCAAGACTTATTTCCACGAAAACAGATGCAGAATGGATGGAAGGCCCATGCATGTGTTATTCTGGTTAACAGTAGGCAAAAACCATAAATTATTTAAGCAGCAAAATGCGTCTTGGGACTGCAAGTATGCAAGCATTAAGTATATATGCAGAGTCTGTACTTTTAGCATTATTTTTCTAAAATAATAATGATGATAATAATAATAATCCTAAAGTGCAGTGAACTTTTCTTGCAGAAAGCAATTTTAGTTTGTAATTAGTCACTGCATTATCTAATTGCCACAATGTATTTACAATGAACAAATGTCGAACCAGATATTATAATGGGCCCTTTATAAAAATTATAATAATAAATTGGAAAATTTAAAAAAAGTATATGATTGGTTTTCACATTAGGAATTAAGTTACAATGATTTAATTAGCTAAATTGCGTTTTGTAATTGCGTAAACTAATTGGGAGGTCTACCAAATTGCCACAATTTTGAAAAATAAAAGGTTTCGTAATGAAGTTATATAACCAGGGTGGCCTCATGACATCCTATATATGAACAAGTGGGTTTAAAAAAATAGATGCTATCAGATTTCAACTGCATGGGTGGAGTTACGGCGTGGGAAAAATTTAAAAAATAATTTATCCAAGGCTGAAAAAAGGTTACAAAATTGTTCAAATTACTGCACATTTTTATTTTTTATAAACTCAGGCTGGGGAAAAAAATTGTATTCCCGAATGTATATATCTCATGCATGAACTGCTCGGATCAGATTTGTTCTTCCACATAAGCCAAACATTATTGGTATACCAGATCCAGTGATCTTACACCACACTACTGATGGTGTAACAGTTGTTTTTCTGATGTGATCTGATAGCACTTGATCTCTGTTAATTTCAGGTATCCTTAATAACAATAACCATGTATTTATTGAATTAATTAAGAAGTCACTAGGACAAATTTTAAATTTAAATGGAAAATTGGTTTAGGTTATTGCAATTTATATAATTTATTTTTTTAGTATAGGCCTACAGCCTAAAAGCAGCAATTTCTATTTTTGACAGAAATGTAATTATAGTAAGTATCAATAGATATAATTAGTGAAACTTATCTTTTCAATATATCTGTCGTTTTATAACTCCAGCTTGAGGCCAATACATCTATTTTCAATAATAAACTAAAAATTTTTGTGTTTCAACTGACTCGATCAATTTTTTTTTTTTTTTTTTTTTGCTAGAGAGCTACCTTTGGCTTCAGGGGTGGGGAACTTTTTGCACTTTTTTTCCTATATTAGATAACATACATAAAAAAGGCAATAAATTTCAAGTCAACTTATAATTTCAAACACAAATTTCTATTTGAACAACTAAACCATTATAAATATAGTGTATTAAATCTGCAATAAACTAATTACAATTTCATTAAACTTCTGAAACCGCAATGCGCTATATAATTCCCATTTTTTTAAATCCACACTTCAGTAATCATTAAATTGAAAAAAAGAGTGAATTTAATGTTGGTTTTTACTGAGTTGTAAAAAATAAAAATTGCATGTGAGTGACTTAGCCCGAAGTCCCAAAAAAATTCATTTCAACCGCATGCATTCACCGGATGGGGCATCTTTTAAGATTAAAAGTTTAGCCACTGGGATATGGCAAGGGCTTATAAATAAACCTCATAAGTGTGTGTTTTAAGTGAATTTGGATAATGAGCTACCTACAAAAAGGTAACAATGGCCAAAATGGCTGCGGATTTGGGTGAGCATTAGTAGCAACAAAGTATAATTTAGCTTCAGGGTTGGTAATTATTCTGTTTTTAAAATGTCTAGACATAAATAAGAATATGAATAGCTATATAGTCTGGTCACACATGCATTGGACTATTTTGTAAAGGTAAAATATGGCTCTATGTCAGTGCAATAGCATGTTAAAAAGTAAAGTATTTTAATATGGAGTCAAAACATGCAAGCATTGTTATATACAACTGTTCATTTTGGTCCCAAATCTGTAAACATTTTTAATACATTTTAAGAATAATTTTTTTCTGGTTGTTACTGTATAATGAAAATTTGCCAGATCCTGTAATGAAATAATTCCTGCACTTACCCTAAAATTGAAATTAATTAAAGGGAACTAGGCCAATAACCCTATAAATAAAAGCTTTTACCAATGGACAATGTACTGAAAATGCACTCCCAAAAATTTCCCAATATATGTTCCGTCTTATAATTTAAGCCCTAATATAAATTAAAGAAATAAATACACAAAATGGAGTTGTAAATTTAAAGACGTCATGAGGCAGAACCTTCAATTATGCACTAGAACATCATTTGGCTTCTCTGATTGGCTCAGACTGATATGGAACAATCATACTGAATTGGGCATGAAGTATTGGATTAATGACCCGATGATGATGATTTCTCACTATATTGCCAATTTTTAACAACATTTTTAGGGTGTACATTTTCAGAACTTGGGTATATAATAGCAACTCGTGATTTAAATTCTTAATCTTGATTTACTCAATCACATGCTTGCATTCATTGTTCATCTCATAAAAAATGATTACCATGATCAATACCGGTACTCTATCTAGATCATGATCAAAATCTCCATGTGAATGAGGTTTAATTTGTGTTATAATTTGATTTACCTAAAGATGCACTAGCAGTGCATGTCACAAGTGATAATTATATATTAAAACTTACATTAAAATTAATTGCTGCACTATTTTCACACGCTTTCTAAATGTCAAAATAAATCAATAATATACAAAATTGGGGCTCCATTTAGGCTATAGGCCTACTAATATTTTCCACGATTATATTATAAGGCATTAGGCAAGTATATAGATTATAAATGACACTCCCTTACTCACATAATAATAATAAAAAAAAAAATTGTTAACAATTTGTATAGTACATCCCATATCCTGTGTTAGAAAACGTTAAAACCACACAAGTCACGTGTTTCCTGTTCAGCGATTCATCCTATATAAAGGGTTAGAAATGCGTGTAATGTATAAAACACCTTAGAAATTCAAAAGTAAACTGCTTCTTATCTTTTTTTTCTTATGATAAAAGTCAAACGTATCCTCAGGTAACACTCACAGCGGACGGAAGTGGATACAGTTTTGAAGAGATGTTCCACCTCATCAACATTAATTCAGGAAAGATGTTTAATTTTCTACTTCCTTTCTTAGGACGGAAGACGAACACTCGCCTTGAATAAATTTCATCTTAAGACTTATAACTATAGAAAACAAAAGGGCTAAGGTAAGGCCCATAGTAAAACTTTTCAGGATTTACTGTGATAGATAAAATACTGCCAAATTATTTTAGTTTATAATATTGTCCTCATTCATAAAATTCATCGAAATTCCGGATAATTGGTAGTTACATATATTGGTGGAATTACAGCTTAAAGGGGAAAAAATGCATGCATAGTGTGCATAGACCAAAGCAGAATACAAAGTCATATCCTAAACCGTTAGCTATCATTACAAAATGATTTTGCCAACAAGAGGGGGGGGATGGGGGGAAAATTCACATAACAGAATTTCTTCAAACTTTGGTTTCCATCCTCCCCCCTGTCCTCCAAATAATTATTTGTAAGAATTGTGCTACAACTCCCTCCCCCCACTCAAATTAAAAGTGCATCTTTTCCTTCATCACTGAAAATTAATCAGAAACAAAATCTATTTTAGCTTTAAAAAAAAAACAAGCCTTTCCAAGATTTGCATAGCTGTACTATTAAATTACATGTAGGGGGCCTACTAAAATTTATTTTAGTCACCAATTTAGTTCACTGTAGGCAAATGTCATCCAGAATTCACAAATATTTTGTACATGCAGAAGTAATTAGTGAATAATTCCAATAAATACATGTAATTAAATTAAAGATTTCCACTTATTCAAAATCCAAAAAAATAGGTACAAAATGAGTTATACAACATTAAAACCATGCAATGGACGACCACAAAGGCTGCTCTATAAAAAAAATCTTAAAATACATTATTTATAATTAGCAATTAGAAATTCAAAATGCAAAACTACCTGAATTGCACTAACCCCACATAATTGCTTCTAAGATTTAAGTAAACATAAACAGTAGACGGCCAGGCAAATACAAAATGGCTTTCAGAGTACCGGTAATACCATTTGCAAAAGTTGGCCTTCTTTAAGCCAGAAGTGGGATGGAACTACCTTGACCTTACCATAAATATGGTTTTTATGCATGACAAATTAGCACATACATTTTTTCTTTTCATGACGAAAAAAAAAGATCATGTTAGCACAATAGGAGGGAAATTTAATTTGGTTTTACTTTCCCTAATGACATTCAAAAAAAGAAGAAAAAAAAACATGAGTTTGTTAGATCAATTGCAGCTCTTGTTTATTTCACCCTGATTTAATATTTAAACGATATCATCTTCAAACGCTCGCGCCTACGATGTACAAAAAAATTACAATTAACGGTTATGCAGGTACACGTAAGGCGTGGAGGGGGCGCTAGAGTATTTTTTGCCCCTTTTCTATTATCTCGGCCAAATGATTAACTATCTTTTAATTAATGACAGTAAAAAAAACTTGCCCTAATTAGTTCACACGCTGGCTTTGGAAACCAGTCCCTACAATTGCAGCCTTTTTTTCTTGAGTATTGCCCCCATTGCTTTTCTTCTTGGAAAATAAACATTTGCATCTACACCAATTACACGAAAGTTTCCATAATCAAATGTTTCACTTTCTTTGTTCTATTATAGTAGCAAAAATTATTGCTCAAATACAAAAACCAGTCGTCCAGCAAACCGAATAAGCGATATTTAAGTATTCGCGAGTGTATATACCTGAGTAAATTAAATTTAAATAAAACAATAGGCCCTATCAAAAACTTGAAAAAAAATACAAAAATTTGTGAAAAAAATACTGGTTTCATTGGTGAACTAGTTTGACTTCCCAGATATACAATTAACTTCAGTATTTCTTTCAGAATTTAAGGGACGTATACTTATACAGAAAGAAAAAAAAGTAGCACTATATATATTCTGCAGAAAACCTTATTAATCATTATCAAGATTTTGGCAGAAGCAAATATTTTTTAAGAAAGTTTTGCCTTTTAACATAATCATATGTTTACTACAGAAATAGTCGAGCAGCTTAAAAAGAAAGTCCCACTTTGAAAGAAGGTGGTTGTAAGAGCTAGGAAGAACATGAAAAATTAGGAAAGGCATGGAAATTGCAATTTGATTTGAGCCCATAATGCAATCAATTAATAAAATGTCATGAATACGTGGATTTGGATGTAAATGGAAAGCCCAAACAGGCACCATTTTACTGACTGTGTGTAGCGCCCTCTACTGAATAAAAGGCAGCATTCAGCTCTCGTGAAACAAGTAGACATGCATGCCCTATTGAGGGCGCCACCAACTTTCAGTGTCTGCTGAAATCTATGGAAAAATTGCGCCCAAGATGTATTTAGCAAACATAGTAATTTCTTCAATATGGAAACTTTGTTGCAATTATTATTGTCACAGCCATTCAAATCTAGAGAGCTATAGGCCTACTTTAAATAATACTTGCTACAAGGTGGGACTTAATTCCCAGGGAAATTTCCCTTTAATTTTCTGCAAACATTTTTCTTCTATACGTTTTCCAGTTTTCCCATGCAGGTTTATATTTACGTATTTCCAGATTTACAAAAAAACAAAACTTTTATTAAAATAAAACTGAATAAAATTATGAATAAACTGAACTGAAAACAGTAATTAGGCAGAAAGTAAATAACAGCTGACACGTTTTGTCTTTTAACATAAATCAAATGACTTTCCCTGAGTTTACCAGATTATCTAATAATCATGTTAAATGTAAAATTCTCTGCAGAAATTTGCAACCTTAATTTTGAAATGCATTTCCCCCCCCCCCCAGAAATTTCTGGTCTACATTCCTTAGCACAACCTATATCTGCAGAATATGAACAAAAATGCAAAACCTTTTATCGGGAGTATTTACATATTTAAAATATATACGAAATCATGTATGCGGTTTCCCAAATTAAGAACAACTTAGGGTGAATACATTTTCAATAATTTACCATATTTGGACAAAATTTAGATCAATATACATTCCATCAAAATGTATACATAGCAACCAATTTGTGTATAATTACATTAAAATGTAAGGTGAATATAGTCAGGTAAAAAAATATATAATAACCATGCAGCAGTCAAGTCCACTTCTTTATATTAAAACGTGGTTTAGCAATTTTTCTTATATGAATTAGTCACTCAAAAAATAGTACCATGCACATTAGGTTTTGCACTTAAACAGCTATTACTCAGCAGGATTCTTGATGTTATCTCGCATATATTTACTTTTCATCACTGGGCCTAAACCGGTCATACATCCACGTATTAATTATTGTGAAATTTTTTTTTTTTTTAAATTGCTAGCTCTCTCTGTACGAATAATATGCATTGAGGTCTAGGCCTTTAGGTGATTAATGAATGGTTTGGCCCAACTCACACATAAAAAAGCACAAAAGTAATCAGATGTTTAGTCCAATACAAACAAATAAATAAGCGTACAATTACAGTGTTTTTTTTCTTCTCACATTGGTGTATTTTGACGTGACAAGTAGCAATCTGTATGCACTCTTGTCAGACATATTAATATTTATTTGCTTTGTACATATAATAATGACCAATGTTAAGTAAATACATATCGTGTTTCCATTGCTGTTATTGATTACAATGACGGTATAGCTCTCAACCAATCAAATAGCACTACGCATTTAATATAATTTTTTAGAATAATTGCATGCATTCATAAATGACGTTAAATGCAACCTTGTATATAAGTTATTATACCATTGTGCAATGCATATGGTCCATGCAGAAACAATCCATTTTAATAGAATTACATGACTTAAATTCAAGCTTAAAATTTAAGGCACAAAAATAGAAGTCCTAACCTCCTAATTTGGAAAATTAGTTACCAGTAGGTATAGTAGTCTACTTGTGGTTTGAAACAATAATAGGCGTATTTTGGAGATATGACTCTTGTTATACCATTTGGTATAACAAAGTTTGGACCTGCAGAGTTTTTCTTGTGGCCATGCAGTGCATGCTTGCATGTGGCATCTGCTGTTTTATCGTTTTGGATAACGATGCCGGGTAACCAAAAGGGTAACCAACCCGTGATCTACCTAAATAGGTAGAGTACCAAATGATATCAAAGAAATTATGGAGCTTTCCTGGGGCCACTGCTTTCTCTCCAATTATGGGTAATACTCCGCGACAGCCTAACTAAAAATGGTACTACCGGCACTCGCAAAGCGCTTCCCAGCACAGGAGTGCAGGAGAGCGGGGAATTTTGACTCAGAATTCCTTCCAGCAAATATTCACAATATTTAAAATTTCCCAATATTAATGTACCGGGGTAGGCTACAATTAACTTTCTATGATACCTAGCTCCCCCTAGGGATGACTTATACAGTACATGCATTATAGTCCTGTAAAAAGGGTACTGTTACTGCAAATGCAAGCGCATTTCCTATCTGAAAAATATAGAGTGGGCTACATTACCGGTATCCTTTTTATCAATTTATTATATGCAGAATTTTGAGCCTTTGCATCATACACTGCATGCCATGGTAGTAATATCTTCCCTCCATGATCCTACTCGATCATACTTTCTTTTGGTTTTAATATTTTATCCGGAAATATTTACTAAAAATTCTTAAGATCCAGTCTTTTATTTTAGCTTTTCTTTCATAATGAGTACAGCTGTTATGCACCAAAATACCAGATATTGATAGTCTCATTCGATATTATTTCTGTTAAACATACATAAAAAATGCCTATATTATCGTGTTCCAGCTGAATTTAAGTTTTATATACATTTTGTAAGTTTACAAACTGTATATGAAATTGCAAGATTTAAAACTTAAAAAATCCTCTCAGGCACACAAAATTACAAGCCATGTATACTATTTATTATCTATATATCACTTTAATTTTATAATAGGCCTATATGCTGGCTCTGCATGGTATACTATTATTTTGGACACCGTCCATTTATAAACTGCCCGAAGAAGATTTAATACATTCAATCTTAAATTATATGCATAAATCTTGATGGCATATATCTGTGCTTATGATCAATCTATAATTTATTCAACCAGCTATAGGCCTACAATTCAATATCTTATAATATGGATTTTTCACAAAGTTTAAAACAATCAAATTTATCACACGAACACCGTCTGTGTTTGTAGACATCACTAGCAGCAATTTTCAAAAATAATTTAAACATTGGTAAATTAGTGAAGGGAAAAAAAACTTCGATAAATTTATATTTTTAACGCATGCGGCCCAAGCAGGCCTAAATTGACAAAAAAAATCCAGAGTTAATTACATGTGTCAAATATGATTGAAACGTTGTCCAAACGTATATGATTTATCTAAAAAATGCCGCATTTATTCGTGCGGATAATAATAGAGATTTTGTAATTCCCTAAAAAAAAACTTTTTTTGCTAAAATTCAAATTAAGGTGTGTATGTAAATAACTTTATAATGCCATGAGTTATGTAAGAAAAAGATGATGAGCACGTGTAAGCATATGTCAGGGGAAAAAAATCCCTACTTTTATAACTAAGCTTTAATTACAAAATAAGTATAATTTATGAGCTATTGTGCCTATAAAGAATTATACTCATTACACGTACTGTCTTTATGTAAACTTTTAATCCCCCCCCCCTATAATTAAAATTAACATTAAATATGTAAATTTTAATTAGGGTTT
>JAQIXP010005768.1:0-10147 GCA_034700285.1 Proteroiulus fuscus
ATTAATTTCGTTAAATTCAAAACATTCTTGTTCTAAAAAGTCTCAAATGTAACGTGGGTCACCGTGGAATTGCCCCACTGCTTTAATTCCCCCTTTTGTTTACACGGTTGTCCATGGTGGATCGTTTTGAATAAAGCATCGTATATATTATATATAAGACTGACAGTTAGTATATAGCAGGTAATGTGTACAGATTCATACCGCAAAGAGAGTTAGTTTTTCGTACAAATAACTTCCCCAAACTGTAAGGCCTACTGGATGATTATTCAAGTTTTGCCAATGTAAAATAGTGGAATCAGTAGCCTGCTTAAAAATAGAAAAGTCAAATTGCAATTATCTTTATAAAAATAAAGTAAATAAATATAACATTGTTAAAATAATACGTGAATTGTCCTCTTCCCATGATATTCGCAATTATGGATAATGTCATTTGCTTCTGAAAAGGTGACTAGACTTGTTTTAATCTATAGAAATAAATGTTAAAATAGTATTTGAATGTTTATGCAGGAAAACTTGAAAAAGTGAGCTTAAATCATAAATTAGATTTATATGTTAAAACGCAAAACTTTGGGCATAGCTCTGATACAGCAGAAATTAATCATGAAATTAAGAAATTGAAAGATTTGTTTCAATGATACTATTTTTAGAAGGATTATTAGAAAATATGGGCTATTCCTTATTGGTGAACAAAACACAACACAGGACTTTAGTATTACAAGGTTTTAATAAAATTAATAGCAAGCAGTTTATTATTTCTAAAATTGCTGCTTAAAACTCATTATTCGTCATGCATATATACTTGATAATTTCATGAAGAAGTCACTGTACTTGTGTACATCGCATACACACCAAAGTTATTGGTCCCTCCCTGTGACATCACATGGTAAAAACTTGAAATTGAACAATACATACATCAATTAAAATATTTATGACATACCTTGGTATTAACCATTACACCCAAGATGATTATCGTAGCAATTAAACTTCCAATACCCAGTATTGCTATAATAGGTGTTAACCAGCTGCCAATATGACTTTTAGAAAGTTCTTTTGCTTGGAGAATATTACTACACATGAATATGTAATTGGGATAGATTAGGAAGAATGCCAACCGTTTCAAGGTTTGATCTGCTTTGCTTACGAGTTTGCAAATACTGGCATGCTGCTTTTGAAAGTAAAGCATTTTTAGAGCCACGTATTTGGGATCTTTTGCCTCAGAAATATTTTCTAGCTTCATAATATTCATTGGTCTTGGGAAACAGAAAATTAAAGCGGAGTATGTGATTATTAATAACAACAAGCTCATTACAGATTGGGACAGTACTAAATAATGTGTAAGAAATAATCTGACATAGGCAAAAACTATAACACAATTTACATTGTCGAGGTCCTCTCTTTTCATAGTGTATAACCAAAAAGGCAAAGTTTGATTGGAATTTATATCAAACGATTGCACAGCAGTGTTGAAACTAATACATCTACCATAGGCACATAATAGCCCCACAAATTGTGCTAGCACTGTGCAACATAAGCCAAAGTTTGAAAGTTGTTTAAGTTTCAACAAGAAATTCGCTTTGTCTCGTGAATTCAGTAATGTAGTACTGTGTTCAGATAAGTTTTTGAAGAATTCTGCCATGTCTTTTTCTTGATGCCAAATTATTAGGAATCTTACAGTACAGAAAAACAATGGTAGAATACTTATAATGTTACTGAAATTGTCTTCAGGAGTTAGAATATTGAAGTAAATAATAGCATGCAAATACATGTAAAACATGTAAAATAATAGGGAAAGTAGATGTACTAATTTGAACACCGTTTTGATATTAAAAGTTTTTTCGCTCTTTCTGTCTGTGGAAAGGTCTAACCCGCTCCATGCAAAAACTGCTAAAATTGGACAACTTTTCAAAATAGAGGATTTCTCCATTAAAATATGAAATTTTGCAAGTTTTCCAAAATAAAGAACTATGTGCATGCAATAAGAACTGCTAACTATCACTTCCTTTAAATGAGTTTAATTTTAGCTGTTTATGTAGTCTCCATGCAGTTTCCGGACCAATGGCAAGTGCTGTTGAAAACTATATTTTTTTCCCTTGTAATTGATTGGTATATTTATTTACAAACTTACAATTGATAGTTTAATTTAACGAACTCTAATATGATTCCGCTTCGGCGTTTTCATTTTGTCTTTTAATTTATCTAAATTACAGGATGGACAATAGAAATAAAGTGTGCCTTTGCAATATATCCCAAAAGGTCTGTTAACAGATATATAATTACAATCATAATGTGAAATGAAAATGTTTTTTGAAAATATATATGGCAACATTTTTTTAAAATTTAAAGTACGAAAAAGTTAATATGGGACTGGCAATTCTCATATGAATCAGACATATCATTAACAAAGTAGGCCTATGCTTGTTTATAGAAGGCTCCATATTTGGTGGAAAATACATTACAGTAAGGGCAGCCATGCTTTGCTGGTAGAGCCATCTAGTAGTAATAATATAGTAATTATTAGCATTTTTGCCAGCCTGCTTAGGAATCCATTGAAGTTTAAAATTCCTTTTTGAAGTTGAAGATGTCAATTGTTTTTGTCTACTCCAAAGATCTTTGGATCTTGGAATGATGTAAAAAAGATAAATTGTTTTCCTCTCTCTGAACTTAGAATTTTCAGTAAAATTCCTTAAGATTCCATTAATTCTGTGCAGGACGTTGTCCTGATGCATATTTTAGATACGTGTGTGGGATAGTTACTAGGGGCGTATAATACATAATATTTTTTTTTACAATAATTATTGTTAGAAATTATAGGTTAACAATAAAGGCAATGATATCATACATTGATGTGAACGAATTGTGGCTTCTGTGAAAGTTTGGCTACTTTTGATATAAATCTAAGTGCTTTACTCTTTCTGAAGTGTAATATTTGTTGAATATATCAGCATTCCATAAATCAGCAAGTTATCCATAATCTGAAATGCAAATAAAGCATTAAACTTGCCAATAAGCTTGCATGTATATAGTTAATGTAACATTAGTTCTGTTGGCTTACTCTGATAGCCCCAACAATTTAGATGGTAGATTTAATTTTGAATAACAAAATATTATGTGCTTATTCATACCCGAATGAGAGTTTCATTTTCATAGAAATAACTTCCCCAAACTGTTAGTCCTACTGGATGATTGCCCAAGTTTTGTAAATATAAAATACTGGAATCAGAAGCCTGCTTGGATAAAATGAAAGAAACAAAGCTGAAAATAAACGACTATTTTAGCAATTATATTATGATTTGATTGAAAATAAAAATATTACGGTACATGAATTTTACGTTCACTGTGTGATTTACGAATCTGGATACCTTCACCTGAAAATCTATTAATGCTGTTTCGAATCTAGAGAAATAATTATAAATGTTATGATATATTAATTTTTATTTCACATTAAGATTCTATAAAAGTTAGTATAGTTCTTATTAGGAAAAATTCACTATTCATCATTGGATACCTTTAGGAAAACTCAGCTCAATAAGATTCGCCTTAATAGAAGAGCTTAAATAAAATGTTTGCAATTCTGATAGTTTTGCAAATACATGTAGTTCCTTAAGGGGGCTGTCCACACTTTTTAAGAATGGCTCCTATGGAGTTCTGGGTAAATGCCATCCCCCAGAACCCCCTGAACCCCCTTCATTTGGTAAATTCTAGTTAGGCTAGTGGGGGAAACCTTCCAAAGATGTTTAACCCTCGTTCCGTCGTTCGTGACTTCTTTCAAACCTCCCAAGCTTCATTCCTTACATAATATATTTATTGAAGTTAAAGGGAAAGTCCCACTTTGATAGAAGTTGGTTTTAGGAGGAAGAACATGAAAAATTAGGATAGGCACGGAAATAGTAACTGGAGTTAAACCTACCAATCAATAAATAAAATGCCCTGAATTCATGGATTTGGATGAAAATGTAAAGCCCAAATAGGCGCCATTTTACTGACAGCATGTAGCTCCCTCTACTGGATAAAAGGCATCAACTCTCATGAAACAGACATGCATGCATGTCTTAGAGGGTGCCACCAAATGTCCGTGTCAGCTGATCGATATTTATTGAAAAATGGCGCCTAACGTATATTTGGCTAACGTTGTAATTTCTTCAATATATAAGGAAACTATATGTTGCAATTTCTATTGCCACAACCATTCATATCTAGTAATTGTGAACAACTTAAATATCACCTTGTACAAAGTGGGACTTTCCCTTTAGCAATACAGAAAAATGAGAAAATACTGATTCATCTCACCTACCTTGTTATTTACTATTGTGCCCAAAATGACTAATGTGGCAACAAAACTCCCACAGGTCAGTACTTTCAGAAGTGGAGTGAATATTCTGCTTTTACTACTACTATAGTAAAGTTCTTTTACTTGTAAAATTCCACCACAGAAGGACAAGCATGGGGGATAGATCAGTAAGAAAGCTAATTGTCCCAAGATTTGATCTGCTTTTCTTACTAGTTTACAAATACTGGCATTCTGCTTTTGAAATTGTAGCATTTCTTGAGCAACATATTTGGGATGTACATTAGATATGTTGGCAAGCTCCTGCTTTATTGGTCTTGGGAAGGAGAGAATTAGGGCCAAGTATGTGAATGTTAACACGAGCATACTCATTAGGGCTTCGGACACTACTAAATAATGAGTAAGAAATATTCTAACAAAGGCAAAAACTAGAACGAAATTTACATTGTTGAGATGGTCTCTTTTCAAAACGTAGAAATAGTACGGCACAGTCTGATTCGAATTTATTTCAAAGGATTGTACATCTTTAATGATATTCCTATATCTAAGATAGGCGCTAAATAACCCCATCAATTGAATTATCAGTGTGCAGCAGAAACCAAAGTAGGAAAATTGTTTAATTCTCAAAAGGAAATTGGCTCTGTCTCTTGAATTCAGCAATGTAGTACTGTGTTCAAATAAGCTTTTGAAGAATTCTGCAATATCTTTTTTTTTGAGCCAAATTATTATGAATCTTACGGTACTGAACAGCAATGGTAAAATACTTAAAATGTTATTGAAATTATCTTCTCGAGTTAAAAGGTTCAAATACAGGATGGAGTGCAAAATAAAATAAAATAAATAGAATAGTAAAAGAAATATATGTAGATTTGCTAATTTGATTTTAAAGGCTTTTTTAGTCTTACTGTCGTCTGTTGAAAGGTCGAGCCCGCTGTATGCTAGAGAAGCCAAAAATGGGCAAGTTTTCAGGATAGATTTTTCCATTATTGTATAATATTTTGCACAACTTTTTTTTTTTAATTTAAGATACTACGCAACGAAGAACGGGTAACTTTCTCTACTTAGTTGTGTTGAATTAGTTTGTTTGATATAATTTAAATTATTTTTTTTGTTTCTGTCCAACTAAAAAAAATATTTTCTCCCTTCTAATTAATTACTTGAAATTGATATATTTGTAAAAAAAAAAAAAACCAACATTATATACTTTTTTGCTTAAGCTTCTGGCTTCATATTATCTAAATTACAGGGTGGAAAGTTTAAATGTGTGGGCTATTAGGCCCTACAAATTATCCCAAAAGATCTCTTAACACTTAATTACATGATGATGTGAGGTAACAACATTTTTGAAAATATAAATGAAAACTTAGCAAGAGAAAAATTGTTTCTACAGGTGTTCCAATACCATTATTATGGTTTATCTTCTACAGAGTGACTGAAAATTACCTTTATAAGAAAAGTATTGATCATCAATCTATTCGTTTCCCTTTCGAAAATGCAACACCATCTTTTGACAGGTGTCTCGGCGTTGCCCAGAATTGGCGTTTACCAGAATGGCGTTTACCAGAATGGCTTTACCCAGAATGGTGTTCCCCAGAAACTGGATAAAAGTGGATTTGGCGTTAACTAGAATTGGCGTTGCACAGAAAATAAATTGGCGTTAATCAGAAAATCACCTATAACATGTTAAATGTGAATAACATTTAGAAAGTTTACTTGGCTTGATATAATAAAAATAGAAAGAATCAGATTTCATTTTATAGCCAGTTGCATGAAAGTACTACAATATTTCGTTTATTTTTCTCCATTTAATCAAAACGATAGCAAAATTAAGAGTGAATTAAAATAAAAACTCGATTGAATAACCAAAACATACTGACATACAAGATTTTATGAAACCATCATCGAATCAAAATTAAAATTAACTATTGTCTAAATCAACTTAATGTCTGGCAATCAAAAATTAAATTCGAATCGCTGACTGCATGTATAATGACTCAGCAAACACAACTTTGCTATCACTGCATATTATATCTTATGAGTGAATTCGTTTTCATCATGCCAATTTAATTTGAGCGTTCTGGATAATGCCAATATTTATCAGTCTTGTTTGAAACGATTTATTTCTGTTTAACACCAATTTTTATTCTGTGCAACGCCAATTCTGGTTAACGCCAAATCCACTTTTATCCAGTTTCTGGGGAATGCCATTCTGAGGAACGCCATTCTGGTAAACGCCATTCTGGGTAATGCCTAGTAATCCTTTTGACATGCTAATAAATTAAAATAGAAATTCACAGCTATTATATACTGAAAATTACCCCAATTTGAATATTGTCATAAATTTTATTATTAACTGTGCTAGGGTACTTTCTCAGGGGAAACTAAGATAACGTATATCAGGAATGCAGTACACTGTGGTTTTATTTTTCTATATATTGCTTGCTATGTGCAGGCCTACATAATTTAAAACATTAACAGTGGAGATATCCAGCCAGGGTTTAAATTTAAACCTCGGTTTAAGTCTAGGATTAGTAAAAAAACCTATAGACAAAGTTGAATTTTAGCACATAAACCAAGGTTTAAATTTAAATCCTCAATGGATCTCCCCACTGTTAATATAATACAAGAAAAGTTACAACATAAATGACAATATTGCTAATAAACATATAACTAGTTATAGTTAGTACTGTAGATCTGAAGAATTTATTTTTGAAAGTGCTTTAGTTGCTGCCCTGAGTCGCAGCATACATCAATATGCAGTAGGCCAAAATGGTCTCATAAATCTATAAAAGAAATATATTATTTCAGAAGATTTTTCAAATAATTTCACGCAGTAATTGCAACTAAATTGAATAATTATTTACCTTGAATATTGTCAATTCTGTGAGAAATATCAAGTTGTAGGCAGTCAGTCCAATGGGATTGTTGACGAAAGATTTGATGTAAATAATGGTGGTGTCTATAGCCTTTCAAAATTGCATTAAAAAGTACTTTTAGCATTTATCTTATCGATTATTTACAAATAGAGAAGAAAAAAATAGAGAATATTTGTATTTACGAGAAGAATGGGGTCGTCCATATCTTTGATTTCAATTTCTTCCTGTTTAGTTCCGGGAAAAGTGGCAAGTGTTGAACGTAACTAATAAAGGAGAGAGTTGTTATACTTAATTAGTAATTATATAGAATTATTCATGTTTCTAAAAGTGTCACAGCAAATGGGTTGCCATTAATGGGAATTTGGTAAATTCTGCAAGATATTTAAATAAATATAAGGTAAAGAGTATAATTGACCTAAAATATATTACTTTATCTTATAGTTTAAACTGAATTAATTGAATTGGGTTTATGAAACTAAAATATTGCTTTTAGTTTTTACATTTTTTGGTTAGGGGGCGGGAAGGGAGGGGGGGGGAATGAATGCTAATAACAACTGTAACTGTTGCGTAATAGTTCAATGGAGGGGGTCACAATTTAATTTAAAAAAATAGTGATACATAATATGCAGAGGGTCCCTTGAGACATGTGCTATTTTCAAATATGAATGCATCTGAAAATTCATATCATCCTTAATTTAAAGGGAAAGTCCCACTTTGCAACAAGTGATGTTTTTTAGTTGTACACGCTTACTATGTAGGGCTATATGTGACAATAAAGTGCAGCAGAGTTCCCATATTGAAGAAATTACTACACTTACTAAATACGGTACATGTTAGGCGCCATTTTTACATAGATTTTAGCAAGCACTGAAAATTGGTGGCGCCCTCCAGGACATGCATGTCTGCTTGTTTCATGAGAGCTGATGCCTTTTATCCAGTAGAGGGCGCTACATACTGTCAGTAAAATGGTGCTGATTTGGGCTTTGCATTTTCATCCAAATTCACGAATTCAGGTTATTTTATACATTGATTGGTGGGCTCAAATCCAATTGCAATTTTCGTGCCTTTCCTAATTTTTTATGCTCTTCCTCATGCAACCAACTTCTTTAAAAATGGGACTTTCCCATTAAAATGTAGCCGCTCTTATGCAGACAAGTTAGGGTGATGTGCAACATAAATTGAATTCAGTATATACCTTGGCATTGACCCTTGCCGCTAAAGCCGTGATTGCGGTAATGAAGACAAGGAAAACAGGAATTTCAGCCATGAGTATGGCGTTTTTCTTTGAAAATCCATCGATTTTAATCAATCTAACCATGATGCATGTTGCTGCAACTGCCAACGTCTGCCAAGTAAAGATGACCAACGAGAAGACTTCTTCGGCCTTAATGATAACATTGCAAGCACTCGCATGCTGTTTGCGAAATTTTAACATTTTGGCAATGGCTTCTTTCGTGTAGACATTTGGGGGGAAAAAGGAATCTGAGAAAATGGAGTTTTTAACTGAATCCTGCAAGTTTGACTGGGGTACGCAAACAAACAGAGCGATACAAGTGGACAGAAAAAGGCACATGACCATGGCGAGATATAACTGAATGACCATCGCTGAAATAATGGCTCGTACGTTATTAGTAATTGAACTAAAATCGATATTGCTCGAGATTTCGATAGTGCTCGTAACGTTGGTATCAGTTAATATCTGGCGATTTATGAGTTCCAAATCGGTATTGGCAAAGGCAAAATAGAAAATGGCGCCAGCCACTATGAGAATGGAGCAGAAAATCAACAGAATCTTGCTCCATTTCTTGGATTTTGTGGCCAGTTTCTCTTCGTCCAATTCGTTTAGCATGGTTTTGGTGTGCTGGCTTAAGACGATGAAAAATGACGTCATTTCTCTTTCAAAAACCCACATGTTCACAAAGGTTATCATGCCGGACAGTGTTGTCAGTGTAGTGGACAGGGAATACAAGAGCCCACCCAAACCTTCCAGATCAAAACGTTCAAAAGTGGTTATGATGTCATAGATTATCAAATACATCTGAAGGGATATAATGACAAATTTGTGAAATAAATTAATTCCCTGGAAATTGGCCGATAAGTCAGTGAATTGAAATCCGAAAAGACGAAGGGGTTTCAAAATGATAAATATTTCAAATACTGATTTCTCGGTTATTATTAGTTTGGGTTTTTGGTACATGAATTCTGAGAACTGATTATTTCCTATAATGGCTTTGGGGACTTTGAAAATTGGGAAATACATATCGTGGAGCATTTTGATGGAGGATAATTGGTAACTTCCGAGTGGTTGTTTATTGATCTTTCGATGAGTCTGCCAAGTATAATCTGAAAATGTTAAATAGACCGAGATTATAGCAAAGAGGGGCCTCTATGGAGGAAAAAAAAGCAATGGAAAAGAGTTCCATTTATCAAATAACAAATGTTTTCTAATGTTGCCAAGTGCTGAAATTTGCTTCAAAAACATTCCTCAATTATTTATTGTAGCAATTGTTATAGTCTCGATTTTCAACACAGGAATTATGACAATTTAGTTTTCATTGGATATCATTTGATAGTAACTGAAGAACTATACGTAAAGGGAAAGTCCCACTTTGTAACAAGCGATGTTTAAGTTGTTTACACTAGTATGAAAGGCTGTGCTAATCAGAGTTGCAGTATAGTTTCTATATTGAGGAAATCACGAAATTTTTCAAATACAGGTTAGGTGCCATTTTTCTGCATATATATTTCAGCAGACACTGAAAGTTGGTGGCGCCCTCTAGAACATGCATGTATATATATATTTGTTTCATGAGAGATGATGCCTTTCATCCAGTAGAGGGCGCTACATACCGTCAGTAAAATGGTGCCTGTTTGGACTTTATATTTTCATCCAAATCCATGTATTCGGGACATCTATATTATTAATACGATAAGGATTAAGTCTGTCATCAACAAGGATCTGAGACCTGAAGACGTAGAATGTCGG
>JAQIXP010005769.1:0-10145 GCA_034700285.1 Proteroiulus fuscus
GGGGGGGGGGGGGGGGGGGGGGGGGGGTGGGTACTGACCATTCGGCCTATATATATAGAAATGTATGTGTTTCAAAGAAAAACAAAGTTTTTTCCCTGACTAAATTCATTTTTTCCATTACTTTAAATGTCAATATTAACTATCGTACTAAATCTCATTCAAAATTCTAAAGGGGGGCTTGACGAATCTAAAAAATCCCATGTTAAATCCCATTCAAAATTATCAATCTAAAATTTCAAAACTGATTTCTGAAAGTTTTCCTAAGGAAGGACCCTTATCAAAATAAAAAATCCCATGTTAAATCCCATTCAAAATTATCGATTTTAAATTTCAAAACTTATTTCTGAAAGTTTTTCTAAGGGGGGACCCTTACAAAAATAAAAAATCCCATGTTAAATCCCATTCAAAATTATCAATTTAAAATTTCAAAACTGATTTCTGAAAGTTTTCCTAGGGAAGGACCCTTACCAAAATAAAAAATCCCATGTTAAATCCCATTCAAAATTCTCGATTTTAAATTTCAAAACTTATTTCTGAAAGTTTTCCTAAGGGGGGGACCCTTACAAAGATACAAAATCCCATGTTAAATCCCATTCAAAATTATCGATTTTAAATTTCAAAACTTATTTCTGAAAGTTTTCCTAAGGGGGGGGACCCTTACAAAGATACAAAATCCCATGTTAAATCTCATTCAAAATTATTGATTTTTAAATTCAAAACTTATTTCTGAAAGTTGAGTAAATAAAAGGGGGGACCCTTACAAAAATAAAAAATCCCATGTTAAATCCCATTCAAAATTCTCAACTTTTAATTTGAAAACTTATTTCTAATAGCTTAGGTAAAGGGGGACCCTTACAAAAATAAAAAATCCCATGTTAAATCCCATTCAAAATTATCGATTTTAAATTTCAAAATTTATTTCTGAAAGTTTTTCTAAGGAGGGACCCTTACCAAAATAAAAAATCTCATGTTAAATCCCATTCAAAATTCTCAATTTTTAATTTCAAAACTTTTGTAAATTTTGAAAAGGAAGGACCCTTACAAAACTAAAATTATCTTAATTATTTCAGGGTCCTGTATAATTTCTTAGCATAGTCAACAAATTAATTTATAGAATATTTTCTTTATATCATATTTTTTTAGAAATTTTTCTTCCAAGAATAAGGACTATTAGGCCTATAGGAATATTTTCCAAAAATATTTGAATTCCAGGATTATTTTTCCAAATAATAATTATACGAGTACTAAATGATTTTTTTCCCAGTAAAATATTATAATTTCATATTGAAATATTTTCCTAAAATATTTATAAACTTCATTACGAAGCATGAAACGTGATTTATGAAGCGTGATGCTTGTATCAGAAAGTAATGTGAGTCGTGAAGCATGAAACGTGAATTCTGAAATGTGATGCGTGTAGTATAAAGTATGAAACGTGAATTATGAAGTGTGAAGACTGAAATGTGAGTTGTGATTCACGTACTGTAAAGTAAAAAAAAACGTTAATTATGTAGTGTGAAGCTCATCTTCTTGTGGCAAGGTCAAGATAGTTCCACTAACTATCACAAAATCCTAAATTAATTCTGCAAAAACAATGTTGAAAAGGCCCATTTGCAGCAAAATAGGCCTACTAATTGGGTCCTGAAACGGGTTGACCCACCAGGTATTTTTGGGCGGGTGTTAATTGTGTTCGTGCGTGGCTCAACTCCGCCCCCCTCCCCCCTCCCCCCCTCATTTCAACTGCCCCTCACCTGTATAATTGCTTCCTTTTTTCTCGGCAGATGAGTATTCAAAATGTTTCATTTGCGGCTCTTCTTATGGGACGACTCCCTCCCCCTCCCCCCTCACCTCGCACTTGTCCAATTATTTTGGTGTGCATTCCATTGAGATGAACAGTGGTGACGTGGGGGAGAGGGGAGGGGGGACCCACCTCCACACCACACGCAAATGGATTTTCAGTCCTTCGCATTTTCTTATTACCTGAAGTGGGAGTTGGGGGGTGGGGTGGGGAACAGTCTTGTGACGTCACTCTGCTTTTGTTCTGGTTTCTTATTGTTTATGAGGAGGTGGGGGGCACGGTGGGCTACCTTTTTTGGCAAATTGTATTTTTAGGGGAGAGTAGCCCCCACGGGCCATTAATAATACTGTTTAGGTTATTTTTTTTTCCTTGACCTTTAAGGGGCCTGAAGGTTCCATCTTCAGTTGGCCTGAAGGCCAGTGAAAAAATGGTTTTCTTTTTAGTAAGGATTCTTAAGATTTTCTTGGCTGTTCCGATTTCGAGTATTACTCCCTATTTTGACCTTTACCATTTTTGGTAATACTGTGTACTGCTACTTTTGGCTGTTCCACTTTTCAAATTACATCCTCCCCATTTTGCCGTTTCACCAATCAGCTGTTCTCGCCTTTGGCTTCCCTCCCCGTGTTTACATTTTTTTGGGAAGTTATCTGAACTTGTTTGTAAGGGCAATTCCCTCCATTAATTTTTATCCCCATATAGCATTTTTTGAATTCATTTGTTTTTATAAAGGCTGTTCCCTTCAGTGCCTTTTCTCCTCATTATAGCATTTTTTGAATTCATGTTCTTATAAAGGCTGTTCCCAACATCGACTTTCTCCACATTATAGCATTTTTTTAAAAATTTATTTGTAGGCCTACTTATGAAGGCTGTTCCCTTCATTGACTTTCCTCCCCACTAGGCCTATAGCATTTTTTAAAATTTATTTGTACTTATAAAGGCTGTTCCCTTCATTGGCTTTTCTACCCATTATACCGTTTTTTAATTCATTTGTACTTATCAAGGCTGTTCCCTTCATTGCCTTTCCTCACCATTATATCATTTTGAATTCAGTTGTTCTTATAAAGGCTGTTCCCTTCATTGGCTTTTCTCCCCATTTTAGCATTTTTTAATTCATTTGTACTTATGAAGGCTGTTCCCTTCATTGACTTTCTCCCCCACTAGGCCTATAGCATTTTTTTTTGAATTTATTTGTACTTATAAAGGCTGTTCCCTTTATTGGCTTCATTCCCCTTAATTCCATTTTTGTGAATATATCTTTAATCTAAGGGTTGTGCTCTCTATTGGTTTTCTTCCCATATTCATGTGGCTGTTCCCTTCAGGGGCTTTCCTCCCCATTATAGCATTTTTTGAATTCATTTGTTCTTATCAAGGCTGTTCCTTTCATTGCCTTTTCTCCCTACTCAGCCTATAGCATTTTTTTTGGATTTATTTGTACTTATAAAGGCTGTTACCTTCATTGGCTTTCCTCCCCATTATAGCATTTTTTGAATTCATTTGTTCTTATAAAGGCTGTTCCTTTCATTGCCTTTCCTCACCATTATAGCATTTTGAATTCAGGTTGTTCTTATAAAGGCTGTTCCCTTCATTGGCTTCATTCCCCTTAATTCAATTTTTTTGAATATATCTGCAATCTAAGGGCTGTGCTCTCCATTGGTTTTCTTCCCTTATTCATGTGGCTGTTCTCTCCATTGGCTTTTCTCCTCGTGTTTCAATTTCTTTTTCAATTGATGTGATTTATCCAGTGAGTCTTAGGGCGGTTCTCTCCATTGAACTTCCTCCCAGTGTTTCAATTTCTTTGTCAATTGATGTGAATTTTAAAGGCTGTTCCTTCCATTGGCATTTCTCCCCATAATTAAATTTCTTTTTGTGAATTTATCTGTACTTATAAACTCTAAAGGCTGTTCCATCCATTGGCATTTCTCCCCATAATTAAATTTCTTTTTGTGAATTTATCTGTACTTATAAATTCTAAAGGCTGTTCCTTCCATTGGCATTTCTACCCATAATTAAATTTTTTTTGTGAATTTATCTGTAGGCCTACTTATAAATTCTAAAGGCTGTTCCATCCATTGGCATTTCTCCCCATAATTAATTTTTTTTTGTGAATTTATCTGTACTTATAAATTCTAAAGGCTGTTCCTTCCAATGGCATTTCTCCTCATAATTAAATTTCGTTTTGTGAATTTATCTGAACTTATAAATTCTAAAGGCTGTTCCTTCCATTGGCGTTTCTCCCTATAATTAAATTTCTTTTTGTGAATTTATGTTTTCTTATAAATTCTAAGGGCTGTTCCTTCCATTGGCATTTCTCCCCATAGTTAAATTTCTTTTGTGAATTTATCTGAACTTATAAATTCTAAAGGCTGTTCCTTCCATTGGTTCATTCCATGCTGATCGTAGGGTACTGAGTTGAATTGAATTGAATTGGCATTTCTCCCTATAATTAAATTTCTTTTTGTGAATTTATCTGTACTTATAAATGCTAAAGGCTGTTCCTTCCATTGGCGTTTCTCCCCATAATTAAATTTCTTTTTGCGAATTTATCTGTTCTTATAAATTCTAAAGGCTGTTCCATCCATTGGCTTTGCTCCCCACAATTTATTCATTTTTTGAATTTATCCCAACTTCTTAAAGGACTGTTCCCTCTATTAGAACATTATTTGTCAAAATGGTTCCTTTGTAGACAAGTACTTCAATTATTGTGAGTTAGTTTACACTCATGTTTTTGCAAAAAAAGCGCCCTCTTATTTCAAATATTACCCTCGTATAATTAAAGTTTGTAGACCTATTTTAGACACTCACTTTCTGCCTTTTTTACTTATTTTGTCACTTTATCATTTTTCAAAATGGTTCTGGAAAAACGTTAATGGTCCCATCTAGATTCTGTCGAAAAGGCAAATATTTTCTGGAAATAATTTGCAAAATATTTTAAGGAAAACAACATGTTGATATGTTTTGCCTCAACTGAAGTATGTCTCAACAAGAGGCTGTTTAAAAAAATAAGTGAAATTTATGATACTCATATATGAGACGCCATTATAATGCGGCAGTGCCAATAACAGAAATAGAAAAATAGGGGCGGCCATTTTGATTTATGGGATGTAGTTTTTTTTATATGCATTATGCCGTAGATGGGAAGTGAAGCCAAATTTGAATGATTCCTTAATTCTTTCTCTCGTTGCCAACAGATGGCGCTAAAATTTCTGAGATTCTAGAATCCTGGTATTTCAAAATGGTGCTGCCCATGTTTTAAGTAAAAGTGTGATTTCTCATTAATGACAAGTCTAATTCCAATGTTTATATTTTATTTTTGCGATTTGTACTTGTGCCTAGCATTTAAAATTCACTCGTGATGAAATGAGACTTCCCCTTTTGTGCAGTATTTTTTTTGAATATTTTGATACTGAAATTCGGGAACTTTTGAGTAGAATTTAACGTGGAAGTCGTATGATATCCCGAGGATTAGGATGTTGAGGGAAAACAAAATGGCTGCTAATTTGCTAATTGACCCCTTCCTTTTTGAGCGGCATGCCGGTATGGCGTAGATTAAAATTGAAGTCAAATTTGAATGATTACTTAAAACCTTTCTACAGTTACCAACAGATGGCGCTAAAATTTCTGAGATTTCACAATTCTGGCATTTCAATATGGCGCTGCCAATGTTTTACAAAAAAAATTGTTATAATTTATTAATGGCAAGTCTAATTCCGATATTTATATTTTATTTTTGCGATTTGTACTTGTGCGTAGCACTTAAAAAACACTCGTCATGAAATAAGACTTTCCCTTTTGTGCTATATTTTTTTTGAATATTTGGATATAGAAATTTGGAAACTTTTGAATGGAATTCTTACATTTGGGGAGGGGGGAAACGGTCGATAATTGACCCTCCTCCCCTCCTCCATTTGAGCGGCATGCCGGTATGGTGTAATTATAAGTGACGTCAAATTTGAATGATTACTTTAAACCTTTCTACAGTTACCAACAGATAGTGCTAAAATTTCTGAGAATTCACAATTCTGGCATTTTAATATGGCACTGCCCATGTTTTACAAAAAATTGTTATATTTCGTTAATGGCAAGTCTAATTCCGATATTTATATTTTATTTTTGCGATTTGTACTTGTGCCTAGCATTTAAAAAACACTCCATATCAAATGAGACTTCCCCTTTTGTGCTATATTTTTTTGAATATTTCATATTGAAATTTTTGAACTTTTGAATGGAATTTAACATTGAATTCATATTAGAATATTAAGGAAAAACAAAAATGGTCGATAATTGATCACCCCTCCTTTTGAGCGGCATGCCGGTGTAGACGAAGTTGGCTTTTAGTAATTTATTTTACAGAAATAAGGTAAAAATATTTGCAAATTTTCTCAAAAAAAAGCAAGATGACTCGTTTTGCACGCATGCTGCAAGAAATATTTTCCCATTTTTATGAAGCAAGGGAAAAAAAAGCTTGAAATCGGCGTTTCCAAGTCGTCGTGAAATCCAATTTGTTTCGCTTCTTAAACAGGCGCCTTTGCCAAAAAAAGTTGCTTTTTTTCGCATTTTTTTTTTTAATTTATGAAAATGCAAATGAATTTTGGTGCGAATGCGTAGGCCTTGGTATCATAAACTTGTCTTACGTTGTTTTTCAAATTTTTTTCCAAAATATTACCTCAATTTAAGCGGCATATCGGCATACCTCGCTCTACAGTGGCATGCCGTCTAAACCGGGGAATTGCTCCTTTTCACTATTCAAGAAATTGTTAACCAAATGGGATTGATAGAATGTCCATATATAACAGAAATACATATTTTTGACTAGTTTTTGATATTTCGTTTTGCACGCGGGCCTAGCTAGTTTTCTTCCACTATATACATGGAGGGAATTCTCATCGATTAAAAACTTGAAACCGGTTAAAAATACATTTGGAAGTAACAATATGTTATAGCAAATGGTGTCGTAGGAAGTAGAGCGAAACGTTTTGGCGTAACTGGGGTCACAGATTAAAGTCAGGGAAATTAATGACAAATTTGAAATTAAAAGGTGAAGTTTTTCAATGGGATTTAACATGGGATTTTTTAGTTTCTGAAGGGTGCCTGCCCCCTTTACATTATTTATTTATAAGTTGAAATTTAAAGTTGAGATTTTTAGTGTCTAAAGGGTCCCCCCTTTACACAATTTATTTATTGAAATTAAGAATTGAGATTTTTCAATGGGATTTAACATGGAATTTTTAAGACTCTTAAGGGCCCCCCTTTACACAATTTGTTTATTGAAATTAAGAATTGAGATTTTTCAATGGGATTTAACATGGGATTTTTTAGTTATTTAATGGTACCCCCCCCCCTTTACACTATTTATTCATAAATTGAAATTAAGAATTGAAATTTTTCATTGGGATTTAACATGGGATTTTTTAACTTGGTAAGGGGGGGTCCTTTACTTAATCATGCGTGATCCTTGGTACATGGTTAGCTAACCATTGCCAGACCATGACTTTTTTTCTAGTGGAAAAAAATGCCTTCAGGCCAAATAACAATTGCTTATTATGGGATGCATTTCTGTGCATGATTACTCCGCCTGAGGGCGCTTTAGGGAATGGAAATTCCCCAAATATGAATCTTATGATGGGAAAACTCAATTGAAATAGGCTCTTCCGCCTTAAATTGCTTGGAAATATTGAATATTAATTGAGTTTTGGAAACTTATTTGAAAACTCATCTTCTGTATTTTTTTTGTTGGCAAATCTGGCTGGCCTGGGGGCGTTTTTTTAGTCCACGCCCCTTTTCGTCGCGCTTTTTTCTCATTACTGAAGCGCCGTAAATTGGCCCAGGGGGCGCTGGCACCAATCGATATTCAATTTGTACTCGAGATTGATTCCCCTCGACCCCCCGAGAGTTCCTTCCGCCGGAAATTCCATTTGTGAAATAGGATTCCAGGTCAGTTTCAGTTGTGGGAGTTAGGCCTAACTTGATCAAGTGACCTTGGTTTGACCTTCGTGCTATGGTGGCTCACAGGTGCCCTTGAAGTTGCCTAATGTTGATTTTGCACTTTTGCTGGAGCAGTCTGTGACCCTTTGACCCACAGGACTCATTCACACTTCGTAGGCCTAGTACACGCTGCTTGTATCATAGGTCACGCTTCATTGTTCACGATTCACAGTTCACAGTGTAACTACGAAGTGGGAATTATAAAGCGTAAACTGTGAATTACATAGTGAGAAGTGTGAATTGTGAGCAGTAAATTGTGTATCGTGAACTGCAAAGTGTGAACTGTGTACTACGAAGCGTGAACAATGAATCAAAACTACGAAGTGTGAGCTATGAGGTTTAAACTGGGAAGTGTGAGCTTTGAACTACTAAATGAGAACTGTACATATAAGCATGAATTGTGAAGTGTGAACTATAGAGTGTGACCTGCAAAGTCTGAACTTTGAACTATGAAGTGACAACTATGCAGTGTGAACTGTCAATTATGAAGTGTAAACTGAATCGTGAGCTGCTAAGTGTGAACAGTGAAGCATAAGCTGCAAAGTGTAAGCTATGAGGTGTTCACTGTGAACTCTGAACTACAAGTTGTGAACTATGAAGTGTGAGCTATAATGTGTAAATTGCAAACAGTGAACTGTGATGCATAAGATGCGAAGTGACAACTATATGAGGTGTAGGCTAAACTTTAGAGCATGACCTTTGAAGTAAGAAAGTGAACTTTGAAGTGTGAGCTGCTAAGTGTAAAGTATGATGTGTAAACTACAAAACGTGAACTTTCAACTGCACAGTGAGAACTATGAAGTGGGAACTGTTAACATTGAATTGTAAGCCGTGAAGTGTGAACAAAGAAGTTTGAACTGTAAAGTGTGAACTGTTAACTATGAAGTGCAATCTGAGGTGCATGAATGAGCTGCAAAGTGTGAACTATGATGTTTTAACTACAAAACGTGTATCTTGAACTGCAAAATGAGAACTTTGAAGTGTGAAGTTTAAACCCTTAAGCGTGAACTGTGAAACATGAACTTTGAACTATTACCTTTTATCTTCTAACCATAACCGTGAGACCACGAAGCTTTCCTAAGAAGTACATTCCTGTGCTGTGACGTCATGTACCATTTGGATGCTTTCTCATGAAAAATTCCCGCGCGGTGTAGGTGGCGCTTTTGGATGCCCACACGGAAGTAGGCCTATTTCCATGTTCCATTAATTGACTTCCTGTATATTCTCTCCCATGTACTTTTCATATCGTATTTTTTATCGCACGGCCTACATCCTAATCTGTAATACCACCTGTAGGGGGCGCCCCGTTTTCTATCACTTTTTTGTGATACAAGATTGTTTTTTGTTTTTTACCACTTGCACAAATTCGTGTGTTTCGTATCAGTTCCGGTTTGTTAGATTTGCTTCTGGAACTTTTCTTAATCTTGTTCTCTTCGCTCTAGAATTCTTCTGGTTTTGCGCTTTTTTGTACCACTTTTTTTGGTATATTTTTTGGTATGAACTGTATCATATCAGGATTAACACTCGTACCATTTTATATGCAGTTGGATTGATTATTTCCGCTTGCATCTTGTGCGGGACGCCATTTTGTTTTTTTCTTACATTTGAAAAGTTTTTTTAATTTTTTTTTGGAATGGCTTTTTGGGAGCATTGAGCTATAATTTCTTGTAAAATTCTGGCTTTATTTTGAAGGTTGTAAACTGAGTTTTTTTTCCAAATTTGAAATTTTTTTTTTTTTTTTTTTGCATTTTTTGTAAAGTTTGCAATGTGAATTTTTCATGAGCTTGGAGAAGTTTTCATGGATTTGATAAATTTTGAAAAGTTTTTACAGAATTTTGAAAAATTTTTGAATTTTTTGAATTTTAAGAGTTTTTTTAGTAAATACGAATTTATCAATGTTGTTAAATTTATCAAATTTATTGGAAAAGTTTTAGTTTGTGTGAGTTTTTTCAAGTGGGTGAATTTAAGTTAAAGTTTTGATAGTTGTAATGATTTTTTTTCATTTCTGGGAAAAATATTTGTGAATTTTTTTGAATTTTAGGAAAACTTAAATTTATTAATAAAGTGACAGGGGAGGCTGAGGAAATGAATTTTGTCTTGAATTTATGGAATTTCTTGGAAAAATATTTGTGTGAATTTTAGGAAACTTTGAATTTATCAATGGGGGGACAGAAGAATTTGAGGAAATGAATTTTCCTTGAATTCATAAAATTTATGGGGGAAATATTTGTGAATTTTTTTGAATTTCAGGAAAAATTTAGGAAATTTTGAATTTATCAATGGAGTGACAGGGGAATTTGAGGAATTTTTCTTGAATTTATGGAATTTCCTGGAAAAATATTTGTGAATTTTAGGAAAGTTTGAA
>JAQIXP010005770.1:0-10145 GCA_034700285.1 Proteroiulus fuscus
CGATTAATTTGTACCGGTACTTAACATGGAGATTCCCATAGGAGCATGCATTTTTTAAAAGTGTGGACAGCCCCCTTTAGTAGGGAATAAATGTGAAAAATATTGAAACCATGTGAAAAATTAGACAACTATAAGTGTTAAAAATTAGATTCAACAGTTTTTTAAATGGGGAGAATTAAAAAAAGTTAACTATTAAGTGCGTTAAAAATTGTAAAAAAAAAAAAAAAATGGACAATCAGTTATGTCAAAAATGGGCAAAATTATACTCGAGTGTGAAAACTGTGAGAAAATTAGATATCTGAAAGTCACAAATTTAAATATACAAAATACATAAGTCTATGATACTGTAAAAAACTTTGTCAAATTTAAAAATTATTAAAAGGGACAAAAAATATAACTAGACTTTGTGAAAAAAAGAAATATTACACAAATATAACTGTTGAAAAGTAAACTTAAAACTGTGATAATTGTGAAAAATTGGACACCCTTGGTGTCCCTGGTAAACCCTGGATAAAATATATTTCAATGAGTGTGAAAAATGTAAAAATTAGACACTAGAGTGAAAAATGTAAAAATTAGCCACTTACTAGTGTGAAAAATGTGAAAATTAGACACTAGAGGGAAACATGTGACAGAGAAATGTAAAAAATTAGCCACTTACTAGTGTGAAAAATGTAAAAACAATAGACTTAATATTCCAAAAAAATGTAAACAAAATTAGACACTTTAATAATGTGAAGAATGTAAAAAAAAATGAATTAGACTATTGTGATAAAAATGAAAAATAAATACAAAATTAAATATTGTGAAAAATATAAAAATTACACAGTTAATAGTGTGAAACATTTTAAAAATTAGACACTAATGTGAAAATGTAAAAATTTAAAAAGTTAATAGGGTGAAAATGGAAAAAAATTAGACAATAATTTGAAAAAATGTACTACTCTTTATGAATGTGAAAAAGTAAATGCACTGTAATAAACAGTTATGATGGTGAAAAATTTGAAAAATTTTTCACACTTATTTTAGGTTGTTACTTGGAGTCATGCTGACCACAATGTCTATCTCCATGTGGATCATGAACACAGTAGCAGCGGCCATGATGATACCCATCGTAGAGGCCATTTTTGAAAATTTGGAAAAACTGGACAAAAACATGGAATGTGAAGATGTGGAAAGTAATAGTAAGTTTTCCAACATTTTTTCTTTTTATTAATTCTTTTTTGGATTTTATTTTTTGGTTTAATTTTTTTTCAGAATTGACTCCTGCAGTCCCACGCTCGGGTCCAAAGCGTGGCTTCCGGAATGGCTGTCTCCACAGAAGTTCTGAGGAAAGGCACGTGACTAGGACTCTTGACCTCTAACCCATGGCCTCTGTTTTTGTAATTTTTTGTCATTTGAAAACCAGTAAGAAGAAAAACTTGAAGTACAAAACTTGCATCATGTTGTCAGTTGCTTACGCCGCGAATATCGGAGGAACCGGAACCTCGACTTCCACTAGCCCTAACATTGTTTTCACTCAAGTTGTGAATATGTAAAGTCAAAAATAACCAAATTTTTTGGTGATATTTGTATATTTTTTTACGAAAAATTACAAAATATGTTTCTTTATTTAGGCTTTACGGTAACGAAACTGGCATCAGTTACGCTCGATGGATGCTTTTCGGAGTTCCATGCATGGTGGCGTGCATCTTGGTGGCATACTGCATTCTTTTGCTGTTTTTCATGGGATTCAAGTAAGCCTAATTTCATAACTAACGTTGCTTATTTTTCATTTTTATTAAAATTTTAAAATTTTGCTAATATTTTTGAGAATTTTTGAATTTATTATATTTTAGAAAATTGGATGATTCCAAAAGACGATCGGAAATTGCCAAAAGAACACTGAGAGATGAATATGACAACTTGGGGCCACTTACGTATGCTTTTCTCATGATTATTTCATGATTTTTGTACGATAATACTACAAATTTATTTATGATTTTGGCAGGTTTCATGAATCTGGTGTCCTGGTTTGTTTCGTAACTTTGGTGCTGTTGTTCTTTTTCCGCAAACCCCATTTCATGCCTGGTTGGGAAATGGTCCTCTCTTCTGGAAAGTCAGTTAATTTTTTCTCCAAAATTTTGGAAAAAAATGCATGTTTTAACCCTTTTTTTCTTCTTTTAGGGTAATTGCTGATGCTGTTCCGGCAATGCTTCTGGTCTTTGTGATGTGTGCCTTTCCATCTAGTCCTTCGGAAGGTATTTGAAAAATGTGAAATTTGAAATATTTCCAAAATTATTAAAAAAAAGCATTTAAAATGAAGCAGAATTATAGGCTCTAAAGACAAATTCTTTAAATTGGGAATATTTATGTCAAATTAGGTAATAATACTTATGGAAATAAATTTTCATAAAATAAATTTTTATTTTTTTATTTTGGCTAGAATTTTGTAAATTAAACTATTCAAATAATTGTTTAAAAATTAACCTAGATTCTTTGAAGAATCTAGTTTATTTTATTTTGCCTAAAAATCATGATCCGGAATTTATGATTTTGGCAAAGTCACAATTTTGTAAATCACGATTCCATCAAATTTAGAATTCGGTCTAAAAATGTTATTCGGAAAAATCACAATTTTGGCAAAATCTGGAATTCCCTAAAATACTTTTCCTTCAAAATTTTAATTTCAGTCTAAAAATCTCAGTTCCGAAATACAATTACGGCAAAATCGTGATTTCAGAAATCATAATTTGTTTTGCAAAACAAAAGTTTAAGCAAAAGACTCTACTTTTTAAAACTATTTTTGCAAAAAGTCAAGGCGAAAGCCTCTACTTTTTAAAACTATTTTTGTCAAAAAGTTAAAGCGAAAGCCTCTACTTTCTAAAACTATTTTTGCAAAAAGTTAAAGTGAAAGCCTTTACTTTCTAAAACTATTTTTGCAAAAAGTTAAGGCGAAAGCCTCTACTTTTTAAAAGTATTTTTGCTAAAATTTAAAGCAAAAGCCTCTACTTTTTAAAACTATTTTTGTAAAAACTTAAAACGAAAACCTCTACTTTTTAAAACTATTTTTGCAAAAAGTAAAGGCAAAATTCTCTGCGTTTAAAACTATTTTTGCAAAAAGTTAAAGCGAAAGCCTCTAATTTTTAAAACTATTTTTGAAAAAAGTAAAAGCAAAATTCTCTGCTTTTTAAAACTATTTTTGCAAAAACTTAAAGCAAAAGCCTCTAATTTTTAAAACTATTTTTGCAAAAAGTAAAAGCAAAATTCTCTGCTTTTTAAAACTATTTTTTGCAAAAACTTAAAGCAAAAGCCTCTACTTTTTAAAACTATTTTTGGCAAAAAGTTAAAGTGAACGCCTCTACTGTTTAAAACTATTTTTGCAAAAACTTATAGCGAAAACCTCTAATTTTTAAAACTATTTTTGCAAAAAGTAAGAGCGAAAGCCTCAACTTTTAAAAACTATTTTTGCAAAAACTTAAATCGAAAGCCTCTACTTTTTAAAACTATTTTTGGCAAAAAGTTAAAGTGAACACCTCTACTGTTTAAAACTATTTTTGCAAAAACTTATAGCGAAAGCCTCTATTTTTTAAAACTATTTTTGCAAAAACTTCAAGCGAAAGCCTCTTCTTTTTAAAACTATTTTTGTAAAAACTTAAAGCGAAAACCTCTACTTTTTAAAACTATTTTTGCAAAAAGTAAAAGCAAAATTCTCTGCGTTTAAAACTATTTTTGCAAAAAGTTAAAGCGAAAGCCTCTACTTTTTAAAACTATTTTTTAAAAAGTTAAAGCGAAAGCATCTACTTTTTAAAACTATTTTTGCAAAAAGTTAAAGCGAAAGCCTCTACTTCTGAAAATTATTTTTACAAGAAAATATTTGCGAAACAAATTTAAAGGGCAAGTTGAATTTTTCCTTTAGCAAAATTTTGCCTAAATTAATCCATTTTGAATCATAGCATTCAAATTGGATAACAAACCTGCTTCAACTTTACTCAACTGGGAAGTGATTCAACCGAAGATTCCTTGGGATTTAATTCTTCTGCAAGGAAGTGGCTATGCTTTGGCAGCAGGATTTAAGGTAATTATTTTGTATTTTCAGTACAAAATGGAAATTTTGAACATTCTGAAATGTGTTGAATTGGGATTCTTTTAGGAATCTGGACTTGATTTGTGGCTCGGAGTCCAATTTGCTTCGATGGAATCAATACCTCCAACTGCATTGTGTTTTGTTATTGCTCTTCTTGCGTCATTTGTTACTGAAATTGCTAGTAATGCATCAACGGCTGCTATTTTACTGCCAATTGTTGCAAAAATGGTAAATATATTATTTTTATATTAAAAATATTTAGTAAATCTGGTATAAGGGATGGGATTTAAATGCAAGAATTTCTTTTTGAAACCATTTTTAAAATTGTTTTTAAAATAAAAAGATTTATTTAAAAAAAATTATGTTAAACCCCTTTTTGAAAAATTCAAGGAAATATTAATTTTCCTCAAAATTAGAGAAAGTAAGAAACTTGTTTATACTAGAAGGAATAAATATTTGAAAAAAATTCCTCCTAATTATAGAAAATTAAAATGGTAAAGAAACATTTATGAAAAATAATGTATTATTTTCTGCAAATTTCTTTTCTATTTGTTAAAATTTCGTTTTAGGAGTGCAATACAAAAAAGAAATTCTGATTTTGCCGAAAATCTGATTTCTTGAATTTCTGATTTTGCCGAACTTCTGATTTTGCCGAACTTCTGATTTTGCCGAACTTCTGATTTTGCCGAAATCCTGAATTTGCTGAAATCCTAAATATGGCAAATTCTAAATTTGCCAAATCCTAATTTTGCGAAATTCTAATTTTGTGATTTTTTAAATCACTTCTGTTCAATTCAGGATGATTCCATTAAATGCCGAATTGGAAATGATGATTTTTTAAATAAAATCATCATGTTTAAAATCACAATTTTGCCAATAACATAATAATTTCATGAAAATTTAAAGTTTGGTTTCAAAAATTACGATTTTGGAAACCAAATGATTTTTTTTCAAATAATCTAAATTATTTATTTTTAAGAAACTACAAAACTATTCATATTTTCTCAAACTAAATAGATACAGTATTTTGTCAAGTTTGTAAAAATCAAGCATGATTTATGCAAATTCAACAAATTCAAGTTTTTTTGCAAAAACATGAATTTTTTTTTAAATATTAATTTTTCTGTTTATTTTCTTTAAACCAGGGTGAAAAGCTTCATGTCCATCCCTTGTATTTTATGATCCCGATAACAATGTGTAGTTCGTATTCCTTCATGTTACCCATTGCAACTGGTCCCAATGCCATGGTCTTCAAGAGTGGGAAAATGAAGAGTAAAGATATGGTAAAATTTGATACTTTTTACCAAATTTTCACAAATTAATTTCACAAAAATTTGCTTGTAAATTTCAGCTCCACGTTGGATTTCTGACCAATTGTGCCTGCGTCATTGTCTTATTTATCCTTTTGAACTCACTGGGTGCTTTGGTCTATGGTCTGGATACATTTCCTGACTGGGCATTGGTCACCTCCGATGCCTTAGCCCAGATGGACCATAATGCCACTCTTATCTTGACCCAAGAAATTAAATCCAGTCTTTAAATTATAATTTTTCTAATTTTTTTTTGATAAAAAATGATATTTTTATAATTATTTTGGCTGATGAATATTTAAGATGAAAAAAAGGCCTTTACCCATATTTTAAAAATATATATTTACAATATATTTGGAAATATATATTACTTTAGGGAATATTTTGCGAAATATATTTTAAATGTTTTATTAAATCATTGTGGTAAGTATATTTAATTTTCAAAAAGTAAACAAACATGTTTTTAAAAAAATATATTAGTTGAAGTACAAAAATAAATACATTTTTGATTAGAATATTGACCAGTTTAAAATGTGATCAAAAAGTAATTTCATAATTAAAAATAATATTTTACTGGAAATTTTAAGTATTTTCTTTAAAATATTGCAAGTAAATATATATATTTTTTTTAAATATGGGTTTTTGAATATTATGCAGTTATTTAAAAAAAATGGCTTTCCTTTATAATGTATTGAATATGAATAATGATAATATGGTTTTATAAGCATTTCTTAGAGCTAGACATATAAAAATGCAAGGTTTTCCGGTAATTATAATTTTTTCATTTAGCTTGTATTAATTAACAATTGCATTAAATTTATTAATTTTGTTTTAAATAAATGTTAAAATGTTTTATAGTTTTTCTAGGCATTTTGTTTTGAGATTATTTTGTCCTGATTGGCGCACCATACAGACACTGTAAATTTTGAGCAAAATATTAAAATGTCATTATTATAAAAAAAAAAAGCATTTCTTGAAACAAGACATAAAATACCAGGTTTTCTGGTAAATATAATTTTATTTATTTAATTGTGTTAGTTAAAAATTTGCATTAACTTTATAATAATTTTGTTTTAAATATATATTTTTGAATGTGTTATATTTTTTTTCATGTTTTAAGATTTATTTTGACCTGATTGGCGCACCATACAAATAGTTTTCATCAAAATTTGAGCTGAGTAGTGTCATGTGTCTCTTGTCTATTGTTTATACAGGTTAATTTTTAAAGAATATGTGCTATTTAAGTTGTGAAAAGTGCTTCAGATGTGCAGAATATTCATCGAGGAACGTTATACAGTGGTTTAACAGGGACAACATATGAAAATGGATACGGAATATCAATGGTAACATAGGCCTAACTGTTCGTGGCAAGTGCATTTTCTGTTGAAGAACACTGATGCAGTAACTGAAATTACTGACATTATGTACATAAACTGGGATTTGGGAAGCAAAAAAAAGTGACCTGGAGGATGTTAGAGGAATATCAGAAGTCAAGGTAGGCATGATCTGAAAGTATTACTGTATTAAAATACCAGATGGTGATAACCGGTGGTTGGGAATTGGGTGTTGCGTTAATCACTGAACTCCCAAATAATTCTGAGGGGTTGCATCCAACGCTTTGGCTGGCACGCCAAGAACTCCCAAAGGGTTCCAAGTATGAAAAATTTCAAAGTAAAATAGAGAATTTTTGCAGTTTTTCTGAGGATAATGCTGCAAAAAATCCGTGGTAATAATGGAGAAACTGCATGTTTGCTTTTCAAGTTTTTCTGCAGCTTGTGTTTGACAGTTCAGTTAAATTGCTGCTTCTTGTGTTTCACAGTTCAGCAGAATTTCTGCTTCTTGTGTTTCACAGTTCAGCAGAATTTCTGCAGTTTGTGTTTCACAGTAGGCCTACAGCAAAATTTCTGCAACTATATAATGTTTCACAGTTCAGCAGAATTTCTGCAGCTAATGTTTCACAGTTGAGCAGAATTTCTGCAGTTTGTGTTTAACAGTTCAGCAGAATTTCTGCAGTTTGTGTTTCACAGTTCAGCAGAATTTCTGCAGTTTGTGTTTCACAGTAGGCCTACAGCAAAATTTCTGCAACTATATAATGTTTCACAGTTCAGCAGAATTTCTGCAGCTTGTGTTTCACAGTTGAGCAGAATTTATGCTAATTAAAAATGCAAAAATTCAATTGTGTGTAATAGTGTTGGAGCTTAATTTCATAATGTCTCTGGTGGCCCAGTGAAAAAATTACTGCAGTTGACTACACTTAATGCAATTCTTGCTTGCAGTAAAAATGCAGTTTACATGTAACAATAAAACTACAGCTGGACTGTTGGATTCAAACAGTTTTATGAAACACTCTGCAGTAGAACTGCATCTTTTTTTAAATTTGCTGGAATTCAATTTTATTGCAGTTGCGTTTAATAAAACTTGTTTCATTATGCAAAACAAAAAATGTGGCAAGGTATCAGATTCAAGGTAGAAATGAACTGACAATTGTGACTATTTTTCTGATGTTTGTGCTTCTGTAGAAGTTCTGATGTTAAACTGTTAACCGCTCTGACTTTTTCTGCAACTATTGCATAAAAGGTGGATCAGAAAAGGAATTTATATAGTCAGTCGGTTCCAATAATTTTGGACCCTGGCTGCATAGGAAATACATGGGGACCAGGGTCCAAATTTATTGGAACCGACTATAGTTAAAATGTAATGCTTGTTCCTGATATTTCCTTGAATGTTTAGATTGGCATGAATACAATGAGATACCAGTTATTAAACCAATAGAAAAAATTACCTTTTAAACCTATTTTATCCCATTAGCCCTCTATAGATCTGAGCATAGAGAGTTCGAATCCAGCATCCCAGGGTCAGTAAAATATGGTCAAATTGTGGGACGTAAAACTTGAACAGTCCTCAAAGTTGAACCTCAAATAGAATTCTGTGCAAGTAATCTAAAAATATTTAGTTCTAGACATAACTGGGCAGTTGTGACATTTACACTCATTTATACACCTTTCAAACGATAAATGTCAAATACGTTACTAAATCTGAACAAAAAAATTTGCTTTATTTAAAAGGTCTACTGTAGTACGGTACTAAATGAAGGAGTATTCATTTCGTTTGCTGTTGCATATAATAATATTAAAAAAAATAAAAATGAACTGTTTCAGTTGTGACAAAGAAAACCACCCTGGTTTTCAGGTGATGTGTAACATTTAAGAAATTATCTGCTACCGGTATTTGTTACATTTCGAACGAACAAATTTTCCTATATATTGTACAAATGTTTGACAGTATTTCTACAAAATATTTTTTTTTTGCAGTGCAATTTATTTTCGTAATTTAAGATATGTAGTCCATAGGGGCACTCGCTCACAGGACAGGAAACTTCCCTGCAGGTCTCGTTAGGACGCTTCCCCACCACACACACATTAATAACTTAGTCCAGACGCCGATTCTTGACTCCTTTAAACACTGTTTATTTCTCCTTTTCTCCTTCAGTCAATCATTACATTTTCGCGATAAAAACCATACATTTATAAGCTCTGCAATTATTCCAATTTACACATTCAAACTACATTTATTCTAATTCTAACTCCTACTGACTTTCTCCCGCCTTCTCCTTGTCAGCCCTCCTTTCTCCTCTCTTTTTCAGTTCGAACTGATTGTCTCCAAAAGCCAAGATGGCGCCTCCCCGTCACTGATGGAAGACTTTCTTCCATCACGTGACCCATAACTCATTTGCATAGCAATGATGTCATCATCATTACTCTGCACATTTCAATAACAACAATAAAGAACTGTCGCCAAAACATTACAGTAAAAAAAAATTAGAAAAAATGTTTCGGTTATGACAGAGTCGTTTTGGTTGTGACAGAGTCGTTTCGGTTGTAACAGAGTCGTTTCGGTTGTGACAGAGTCCACAAAAACGATGCTTAAACAGGGGTTGAAGGGTGATTAGAATTCTGAGTTTTATTTACCAGATACCTTATGGTTTCCATGATTTAATAGAATATTCCAAAACACATACATTTTAATTTGTGGGTACGTTTACCACCTCAGAATCTGGGGCGGTAGCCCCATAGGCAACGGTGACAAAAACATCCTTTTTTAAAATTATGTTTATCATGGTTTAAATTCTTTAATATTAATTACACATTATAGAAAAACACAAGTTCTTTTGATTAAGGTGGACATTTTTTCAAAATTTAAAATATACGGTAAATCAGATAAAAAAAATTAATTTATGTTATCTATGAAAGGGTCATTTTCCGTGGATTTGCCCACCTACTATGTTACAAAAGCATATCAATTCAATCATGAGATCATATATACTTTACTAAGGATCACTACAATCATTATTATAATGTTTTCAGATTCAATGGTATTTTTGCAGGTTAAATTGTTTTTCCATAAGTAAATTTGAATATGCCCTCCTAGCTGAGGAGGTCCACTTTTCCAGTCGGGGAAATCCGGGATCTGCAAACAAATTTCATTGAAAATGTGAATGGAAACTTGACAAAATGGAATAATGCCTAAATAATCAAAAACAGTGCAAGGCAAGTTTAAAGGGGATCTATGGGCAATAAAGTGATCTAAGGTTAATTTAAGGATAATTGAAGCCCAGCCCAAACCGCTCACCATAGAAACATGCAATTTTGACAATATAATCCTTTCATGATATAGGAAAAGGTATCATAGGGATGTTTATCCAATTCCACACCTACAGGGATCTACGGGATATTAACTGGGGTTTATGTATTATCCAACAAAGCAAGTTG
>JAQIXP010005771.1:0-10143 GCA_034700285.1 Proteroiulus fuscus
CCCCCCCCCCCCCCCCCCCCCCCCCCCCCCCCCCCCCCCCCCCCCCCCCCCCCCCCCCCCCCCCCCCCCCCCGAAATGCGCCTATGACTATTGGTCAACTTTTGCATTATGACCCACCCACCTAACAAACTGCAAACGTAATTTATGGACCACCCCTTTTTTGTGAGAAAAATGTCCTGAACTTGAACATGAGATATGTTAGTATGTAAGTAAGCAAAAGTATATTGAAAGCATCTAATGCTATAATGGCTATTTATTTGATTTGAATTTCCATCTGGAAATTAGCAAATTATGATATCTACATTTTATGATACATGGATCAAGACTTTGTATATCCCACTTTTACATTGCTATAGTCAATTATATTCAATCCCTGCCATTGGATTGTAGTAATTTCAGAGTAGGCCTAGTTATGCACTATTGAATTTGGGGATTTGAGTGTTCAGTCTTGCATTCATGGAAAAAGATAAAATGAGGGTTGGTTTTGGACTACTTTCGTATTAGTCAAGATCATATTTATAAAGAAAAAATATCTTTTTGTAAATTGTGTGAAAATTGCTCAGATGTCTTATCATTTCATTGTTTGCCATTGCTCGTGAAAAACAATTCTTGACAGATAAATAATTGCATTGCATGGATGTGTTGATTTTATGTCATAAATCAAACAAACGGTATCCTGAGATACAATTTTGATTTTGAAATATTACCCTGCTGCCAATGAAACAAACCAAACTGAATTGAAAATTTGTTTCGTTGTAGATGGTCGAAGTGAAAGGTCCAGGCGATCGCCTCTCCCATAAACAAATGATTTGGCTGGACTACTTGCACGGTATCGGCGTGTATGTGGAAGTCTGCTACGTGAAAGGCATGATCGTTCCATGCACACTGTCGAGTCTTGTGCCGGTAAGTGTAATTTTAACCTCTGTAATTTTTATGCTAATTTATTTTTTTTTAATTTGCAGCCATTGGCTCCAAAAAAATCAAGAAAACAGTTGCCCATAAATCGTGATACAAATTTACCCGAAACCGCGTAATCATTCTGTGCCTAATTTAAGCGTGTGCTGAGTATGATGGTTCCACTCCATCATCAGTAAAGACTGCTAGCTAGTGGAACTAAAAACTAACCGGTTACAAAGTTTTTCCACGCTTGAACAACTAAATCTGTGATTAGTCGGTGCCATAAGTACTTTTTTCGCGCTTTTGGTGTGTGACTTTGCAGTCGGTAGTGTCGCGTACGGTTTTATCATCTAAAGTAGTGAATTAATCAAAAATCTTGTGCGGTATATGCAATTGACTATGACAACCAACTCCTCAAGTAGGCCTACTAAGATCGTCTGTCTAGTAGCTTATGCATGCGAGACGACGTCTCGACGCTTAACTAAGATTCGAGTAGCTTGTTAGAACCAAGAATCCTGAATTTTCAGGTAAGACGATTGATTTGAAATATATTTTTGCATGTTTTTGAGTGCTGTTTTTATTAGAAAATATCAAAATGGGGGAAATTTCAATTGGATGAGGGAAAGTCGTACGTTGGAAAAGGTATTTTTATTTTTAAAATCGGTATGGGATCTGTTGAAGTATTACTTCACGCTGGTACTGGGTATTTGTATGAGAGGAAGGGAATTCTGGTGTTCCTTTTGTTATTAGTAGAGTTCAAGTGAGTTAATTTCTACAGTGTTTCTGTTGTTAAAGTTGCAGAAACTCCGTCATGTATGGACAAAAAAACTGGAAAAGTCATAGTTTTACCAGCCCAAAAAAAATGAGTTTCTGCGGTGTTTTTCTCCGTTAAAACTGCAGTTTTTCCAAAGTTTGAGTTGCACAATTTTAATGGATTTTGGGAGGCCCACTTTGAAAGAAGTGAACTGTAGGACGAAGAGCATAAAAAATTATAAAATTCATGGGAATTCCTGTTTGGCTTGAGCCTACCAATCATTAAATAAAATGTCCTGAATACATGGATTTGGATGAAAATATAAAGCCCAAATAGGTACCATTTTACTGACTGTGTGTAGCGCCGTCTACTGGATAAAATGCATCAGCTATCATGAAACACATAGACATGCATGTTCTAGACTCTAGAGGGCGCCTCCAACTTTCATTGTCTGCTGAAGTCTATGGAATCCTAACATGTATTCGGCAAACATCGTAATTTCTTCAAAATAAAAACTTTGCTGTATTTATTGTTGTCAAAGCCATTCATACCTAGTAAGTGTGAACAGCTTAAATATCACTTGTTACAAAGTAGAACATTTCATAGTAACAAAATAACTTCACTAAGTATGAAGTTTTACTTTTCTGTCTGCAGTTTACAAAGCTGTTGACCAGCATCCGTTTTGAGCTTGGTTTAAATCTCTGAAATAAGCGTAATACCTGTTACTACAGCAGGCACAATCTGAAAAAAATTAAAATATGTACAAGTGGTAAAAAAGCAGGTTTAAGCTGTGGATATTGCCATATAGAGTAAATTAGATTTATCTTACCACGGCCAGCAGTTTGTAATTCACATTGAAAAGATCAGATGCGGTCATGCTGACAGGTGTGGCCATGCAGTTGGCAGCAAATAGTGCAGTTATATGACAGCTCTGAACAATATTCGTAAACATAAATTTGGATTCCAAAATTTGAAGAAAAACTAGAAAATCCATTAGTAATCGGATACCTTTCACTTACTTTATTCATCTCCAATGGATCATCTTCAATGCTTCCAGACCTTTCCAAGTCCATGGTCAACATAACGTTAATACTTTCTTCTGCCTGCAATTAAAATAATCTAGTAAAAGTTTGCTCGGCATCTTAAACGTTCGCAACACTTTGAGGAATTGGGCTAACCTCGTCGGAAAATTTTCCGCCAACTGTTGTCAACAGGAGGATTGTTCCTACTGCTGTTCCATAGATTATTATTTCGACAAGCTTGAACAAAGAATCCAAGATAAAGGGAAGGCTTTCGAAGCTAATGTATATGAGGTTCTTTTTCATCGTGTTAAAGCTGCACACCAGTTGAATGATTTTGGTGATGAGGAGAATCAAGACGATGGGTGAAAACACGTCGTTGGCCGTGCGCACCAGGCAGCCAATGTCATTGTGTTTTGCTTGGAAATAACTCATATCCCTGCTGTTGGTTTGGGTCTTTAAAATCATGTTTCCATTCAGTTGCTGGAAACAGCAGCAAAGTAAGACGAACACGACGAGCATGAGGGCTATGTACAAATTCGTGCACAACATAAGCAGTGGGTATGCAAAGTTGTCTGTCGTGCTGACGCTTACCATGGAAAGGTAACCGTTTATCTGTATGCCAAAGTAATAGTCGGTGAAATTTATTCGGTTGTATAAAGGTAACTGCTCGTGAAATGCTGTTGCCGTTGCTACCAACGTGCAATTTATTAGAAAGTGGAAGAAGCACCCTAACGACAGGGCAGTTGCCCAGCGGTGGATTGTGCGGAGCAGATTCCGAGTAATTTTCCTAGATTCCCCATCTGAGAAAGTCGGAGGGATAAGAAAGTGTCGCTTTGGTGCATCTCTTTACATTTTTTTCTATAAAATTCTTTATAAAGGGTTAGTCACATTTCTGCAGAATTGACTTTTTTCTAGTCATATTTTTGTAGGTACTCACATACTTATAAATTACTTTAAAAATCATAAATACAGTGCCCATTATTAATTTGGAAGTGTCCTCCATGTTTGTAGCTTCTAAAAGCATTAGGGCCATTTAAAAAAAGTTCCACTTTGAAAGAAGGGGTTTGTAGGAGCAAGAGCATGAAAAATTAGGAAAGGCATGGAAATTGCAATTTGATTTGAGCCTACCAACCAATAAATAAAATGTCCCAAATAAATGGATTTGGTTAAAATACAAAGCCTAAATAGGCGCCATTTTACCGACAGTATGCAGCGCCCTCTATTGGATAAAGGACATCAGCTTTCATGGAACACATAGACATGCACGTCCTAGAGAGCGCCACCCACTATCAGTATCTGCTTATATCTTTGTAAAAATGGCTCCTAACATGTATTTAGCATACATCGGGATTTCTTCAATATGAAAACATTGCTGCAAACATTATTGTCACAGCCATTCATATCTAGTAAGTGTGTAGGCCTACAATTTAAATATTACTTGCTACAAAGTGGGACTTTCCTTTTTAATGGAAAGTTCCAGTGATTCCCAGTTTAGTGAATGAAGCATCTCGGTCACACTGGCATAACACTGACAGTCTTTAACTAATTACATTTTACAAATCTAGCAACTCTATCGAACTGTATATGAGTTATTTTTTTATGGATTCCAAACTAGAGGACACAGTATCAACTTACAAACTGGGGATATTTCCTCTAAAGATCTGCAGAAGATATTTTCTACTTTAAAAATTTAAAAGCACTTTACCTCTTTGAGCCAAAGCTTGCAACATAACCGTGGCTCGTTCGATGACTAGTAGAATCGTATCCCGCCGGCACAAATAGTTTACGAAAATGAGGAACGTGGCGATGTGATCGACGTAAAGCAATCCTTTTTGCTTGCTGCTGAAAATAAGGTCCCTGACAAATTTGTACAATTCGTAGACAACTAATGCGGCACTAACAAGAGAGACAATGAAGAGAATCCCACAGTAAATTTTCAGCAGTATTTTTGGAGGAACAGGTGGCAAGCTTACGTCGAAAGATCCCAGTTTTAGTGACAGGAATATCGGCCGGCAGGATTCTGCGATCGTCTCACGACTTACCGATAAACCTGCTTTCGCTGTCGGACATTCCCTGACGTCCGAAAGTGGTCGATGCGACACAAGTTCCATCGCATTAGAGTTTGACTTGTAGTCCATTATTTTAAAGTTTTTGGTTTCTGGGTTGGTTCACTATACTTGCAAAGCGATGAAACCTTGAACAGGTTTTTAAACCAATTTAAACATTTCATTGGTGGCCGGTACATTGAAGTTCTAAAAGAATGATCATCCAATTACAATGTAGACCTAACCACTGAATGACAGGTTCAACCTAATTATATTACTACAATTAAAGTTAAAATGTTATTTAAACAGAACTGTGAATTTACAAATTGAAGATCGGCTACCTGAGTTTGTGATAGGCCGAGCTCTTGAACAATCGTGATGCTTAGAAATTGCCCGTGGGTGATTAAATGGTCAAGGATAAACTAATGTTACCGCTGAAGGCCTCTGATGCTCATTTTTTGTATACTATTTATGGAAAGTTTTTATATCTAGGGGTAAAAAAGGGATTTTATTAAAATTAAATGGTGGCCAGCCTAATGTTTGATAAAAAATTAATTCGCCGTTAATATCACAGATGAACCACTACTGTGGTTTTGTGTATAATGGTGATGCCTTTAGTAACTTGGTTTTAAGATTTATCTATAAACGTTATTACAATTCTTGCAAAATCCAATACTACTAAATGTTACTTTAAATAATTAAAATGCAATAGGCTGCAGTTTTCAACTCTATCTGCCGTGCACTCCATGTTTGAAAAACTTAGTTCTGCATTTCAAGTAGGCTAATTTCTGGACCTGGTTATGCCTCAATAGATCATGGTATTAGTATGATGTAAGACACCGATGTGGCAATAACCTGGAAAGAAGTATTTTAATTTATTGGTGCTGGTTGAATATGCAAACAGAAATATCGTGGAAGGATCCTTGAAAGGATGCTCATATGGGAGTGTATGTCTTTAAATATAAGGCTAGACTGACATTTTGGTGCAGTTTTGAGCCCAATCCTTTTTTTCATCAAGTAGCGTAAAACAGGGTGTCTGGCCGCCGGGAAAACCTGGAAATGTCATGGAAATTAGTAGGCCTATTGTCTGGAAATGTCATGGAAATTTAGTCTGCGTCTGGAAAATCTAAATAGAATTTAACTAAAATGGAAAAATTAGGCACTATTGATGATTTTTTAGCCCATTTTTAGTTTTTTTTGAGCAAAAAATTCGCCTGTAACGCCATTTTCTAATTTTTTTGTTACCCTTCAGATTTTCGCCTGCAGGTAATGAAAAATATGTGTGGGTCGTTGGAAAAAAATGGATTTTTGGGTGCGGCCCAGGGTAGTTGCCAAATATTGCAGTTTTAATTGCATATGTCAGTAAAAATAAGTTAAAAATCACTTTCGTTTGGTGTGAAAATTTGTCTGGAAAACCTGGAAATGTCATGGAAATTCGTTACTGGATTTGGCCAGACACCCTGGTAAAAGGACCCGCACCTGAAAAATTAATCCCTGGGTGCATTCTGTTTTTTTTTTTTTTTTAAAATATTAATTCACTGCTGACCATAGCCAATAGATTATAGTTGACTGTGAAGATGCCCGATGCCGTAATGCTGGCAGGTGAAATTTGCTGATGAGCCACAAATAACGTTGTCGTGCGAAAACTCTGCAATTTAATTGAATTTTACGTTATACGCTGCTTTGTCTGGCAAAATAATGAAAGCATTATACGACAAAAACATCTCACTTTGTTTGATTCCAACGTTTTCCGGTCCATGTAGTCCATGGATTTTTTAGGCAGGTGGCCATTAAAATGGTAATACTTCTTTGTCCCTTAAAAATAAAATCAAGTATAGCTTTATTTTATATCCCTATACTTTCCAAGTTAGAAAAAACAGAAATAGATGAATGCTAACTTGCAAATTACCTCATTTTGTAGTTTTCCACCTACAATTGTTAAAGTTATTATAAAAGCTATGGCCGTGCCATAGAACATTATCCAGAATTCACAAAAAAATAGATATAAACCAAATAAGGGTTGTGGCAGGCCTACCACCAGGAATAATTTTAACCATCGATAGGTGGTCACGATTTGCATCGTTTTGTTGCACACGAGAATCAGTGTAATAGGCGAAAATGCCTCGTTAAACTGATTGATCGTATCTGCTGTTTCTTTGTGTTTTCTTAGAAATTCTCGGAGTCGTTCATGCCCAATGCTCTCCTCGGCTAGTAGGTTGTCGTTCAACTGCTGAAAGCAGCAATACGCTGCAAAGGCAAGCAGGATCAGTAGTCCGGCATACGACATCCAGATGAGCATGAGAAAAATATAAGCAAAGTCTTTGAGGAAGGTTTGTATGTAGGTTGACATTGTTTCGTCACCGTGAAAAAATTTGCCGGGACCTGGAAATAATATTCCGACTGATACGAGAGTAATGCAGTTGAGCAGAAGCACCGTGATACTCGTCGCTGGCAGTGCCATTGCCCAGCAACGGATTCGACGGTACGTCGATGGACTCGGGTTCACCGTTTGGATCAGCCGTAGCATTTGCTTCAACGCTTCGGTAAGCTTAGCCTTTCTGGCACAAAAGTGGACGAGGATTACGAACACGACAACGCTTTCGGTGCATATTAAGCTGGCTATGCTGTTTACGTTCCCGGCCAGTAAGAGTTTGAACACCACGTAAAGTTCCACCAGGTTGTAAACTACCATGGCGAAAACTAGCAGCATCAGAAATGCCAGGTACATTTTAAAGAATTTTCCTCGGGACATGGATTGTGGACTGTCCAGATCCAGATTCATGCCGGCCAGTTTCAGGGCGTACAGAAGTGGTTGGAAAAGTCTCGAACTGGTCATTCCGCTGACAGATGGTGCTGGATTTGATGCTGCCGTGATAGCTAGTAATAAAACTGGATTGTGTTTTAGTACAATGTAAATGCGAGGAAAGCAGTATATATGAAAAATTGAATCTTTTCCAAGGCCTGAAAGGTGGATGGTCAAGGTGAACGGTGATATACTGCCGAAAACCGTGTCTGCATGACTGACTATGATTTCTGAAGCACGCCTGAAACTAATTAATTCAGCTGCTTCAGGCAAGATGATTGCACTAGTACTCTCATGTAATAAAACTTCTGAAATTCACACTCAAATTTGCAGTCTGAAGCAAAGTGTTATTAACTTCAGTCTTTTTGTAGCCTGCACGATTAATGGGAAAGTCCCACTTAGTAACAAGTGATATTTAAGTTGTTCACACTTACTAGATATGTATGGCTGTGAGCCTGTCACGATAATAATTACAGCCAAGTTTCCATATTGAAGATATTATGACGTTTGCCAAATACATGTTAGGCGCCATTTTTCCATAGATTTCAGCAGACAGAGTTGGTGGCGCCCTCTAGGACATGCGTGTGTACCTGTACGTGTTTCGTGAGAGTTGATGCCTTTTATCCAGTAGAGGGCGCTGCATTCTGTCAGTAAAATGGTGCATATTTGAGGTATGCATTTTCAACCAAATCCATGTATTCAGGACATTTTGTTTATTGATTGGTGGGCTCAAATTAAATTGCAATTTCTATGCCTTTCCTAATTTTTCCTGCTCTTCCTCCTACAACCCACTTTTTCAAAGTGGGACTTTCCCTTTAATTGATAATCTTTTACCGCAATCAATTTCAAATCTCATCTGTCGATTTTATGAAAATATAAACTTCAGTATTAGTTATACTTAAATTGGATATAATAATTCAGCATTTTGTGAATTTTGCTAAAGTTCATGTGAATCAGTAATATTTCTGGTAAATTCAGGGAGAATGAAATGTACGGTATAGTATTATTTTGGAGAATATTTATTTTCGGATATATTTGCCAAGTTTTCCCAAATACATCCAGTTAATGATTTTAAAATCCGGAAATGCAAAATAATTTCAGTTTTCAAGGAATTCCCTGAAGGCTGCTTTATTTCATGTACACAGTGAAAAGTCAACTATTCTTGCATTGGTAACATGTGATAATGGCTTTATTGAATAATTAACAAACATAGTTTACACTGATATAAATAAGACTAATGCTGGTTTATAAATAGTAATGGACAAGGCACTGATTGACACCTGGTACTGAAACCATACATTAGAAAAGCATAAAAATTATGGTTACGTTAACTTCGAGTAACCAACCATTATGAAGCCGTTTGTCGGCACAAATTTATTCAATTCTTTCATCACTGACTTAGTGGCTGGGCACACTGGCCCAATTTCATGCAAATGACTAAGTTGTATGGTTTAACGTCCATTTTTGGCGGAGCGCACCGACGATCTTCCTGAAGGATTCCGAAGTTGCGCCGCAAATTCGTACAGTACCTGTATAATGAAATAAGTCTTGTCAGCATAATAAGTATGATTTGTTTATCGGATAGTAACTCTGTAACCACCTCATAGATGAATTTGTACTGCTCGGAAGTTTGGACGCAACCCCCACGGTCCCGCCGCAGTCGATACACGCATTGCGGAATGTCGACCGTCCGCGATGTCTCGTACTCTTGCGTGCACACGTGAATAGCTAGGACCGTACCTGTCCTACCCGTCCCAGGACTAAAAATAAAAGTGAGGAAGTCATTGAGAGGTGCACAAAAAGTCACTGGTAGTACTCAAAATAGGCAATACCTGCAGTGAACTATTGTCGGTCCTGAAGCAGTGCGCATGACACTTCGGGCTTCTGCGAGCAGTTCGAGGATGGACTGGCGCTCGTTTGGCACTCCGAGGGCAGGCCATGCGGTATACCAGTAATGAATGACATCCCGCATCAGGTTTTTCTGAGAAAACAATATAATTTAGTTTTCTTAAAAATAGTTATTTGGTCAAAATGTTGGTCCTTACTTCTAAATTTTTAAGCTGAAGAGATGATATCGTGAAGGTTTCTCTGGTGTCGATCTTTTTCGTCGTAACCTGAAAGTCCCCGAAGCGCCTGTGACTGTCCATCGTTGTCGATTCGGCGAAGTACGGGAAACATTTTGCCTAATTCCATAAAACCAATATAATTTTTGTATTGATTTATATTGCTTAGTATTGGTTGGATGTGCTTACCACGCCCTCTTCTTCCCAATCGGTTAACATCACGATAACTTTACTCTGGTTCTCCCAGATCATCTGCCAGAAGTCCGAAACCGTGGTCTCCAAGGGAGCCTGGCATGCAATGTAGCCGCGCTGATCCGTACGAAATCCCTACAAGAGAAATTTCTTTACATTACTCTATTCATATACTTCGATGGCTTAATTTACAAGTAACGAATGAGCTAGTTTGTCATAAATGAGATAAGTGAGCAATCCTGGAAGTGTTTCTAATTAACCTAAAGTTACAGACATAGGCGCATTTAAACCTGCTGTTAGGGAGGGGGGGGGGGGGGGGCCCGGTGGAATTTTACAATGTATTTTAAATATCAAGGGGGGGGGGGGG